>JABUQX010002460.1:42500-65000 GCA_015478945.1 Trachelipus rathkii | reverse complement strand
AATCTTTGTCGAAATAACTTGAAAATGAACTATACAATAATACTTCTATTATCTAAAATCTCTTATGATGAATTTCTGATGTGCTTTTCTCTCATGACCATAAATAAAACGATTGCTTAAACAAAAATAATTATTATCTAAATGAAAAATGTTGCCACTTGCCGAATTCTATATGCCCTGAAAACTTCATATTGATGGAAAAAACAAACTATCGCACGTAAACAATTTGGATCTTTTTCTTAATTTTGGCTATAACCTTTTGTTTTTGAAAGCAGGTACCAAAAATTCAGCAAGTTATTTTAGATAGTAGAACTATCATTGTATAGCTCAATTTCAAGTCATTTCGACAGAGGTTATGTGCCCGATAATAAAAAAGAAAAAAAGAAAAACGTTTGCAATTGAAGTTTTGAGAACTGCCGATCCTCAGGATCGGATAAAAATTAAGAAATTTATCCTTATATTTAAGTTCCAACACCAACTCCCAAGCAAGATTTACCAATCCTATAAAACACGTAAAAATTAAAAAGACAAAAAAATTAAAATGTTAAAACCACTGAACAATGTAAAGTAGCAAGAAGAGATTTTCAGTTTCTAAATTTTGCAGTGGTTTTACCAATTTTAACTTGACTTTGTTAAAATATATATATATATATATATATATATATTATAAAGTAAATGATGAAGAATGAAGGGTTAAGTTTTTCTTTTTTTATATTTTTTATTTTTAATATTATATATTATTATATATTATATATATATATATATATATATATATATATATATATATATATATATATATATATATATATATATATATATATATATGACTGAATAAATAAATAAGGAAATATAATAGCATGAATAGTTACAAGAAAAATAATAATTATAAGTTATTTATAAATAGCTATGTATAATGAGAACGATAAAAAAATCTAAAATTGGCAGATTAATGGTGTAAATAATATATAAATTCAAAGTAAATTACTTGGTTGTGTTTAATATTCGTAATTATTTGATCAGGTTGAGTGAATAATAATAATAATAATAATAATAATAATAATAATAATAATAATAATAATAATAATAATAATAATAATAATAATAATAATAATAATAATAATAATATTTTTTTTTGAGTTGATGTACAGGGACCACCACAGCACACAGGTCATGCGGCTATACCGTGTCAGGAAACCAACAATAGGGGTAGTCCCTAGCAAAACGACATAAAAATCGCGCTGAGATAATTAAATCTTATAGAGGGATGTTTAAATCACACAGAAAGGCAAAAACGCTGTCACTTCGGAAATGAGAGGATTCAGAGAGGATTCGTGCTAGGCGATAATGGACAGGAATAGAATGCAAACCAGGGAAGAACGTGCGTCGAAGGGCAGAAAGGGCATTGCAATCCACAAACATGAAAAATGGAAAGGCGGCAACTCGAGAGGCAAAACGGGCAAGACGGTACTCCATCCCGCGACATGTGAAAAGCATGGGTGAAATTGGTATGTCCTATTCGCAAACGAGCCAGGACCACCTCCAAAAGGCGACTACTCCTGCAAGAAAAGGACCAGTGGCCAATGAGGGGCTTGACAGTACGGAGCTTGGCGCCGCGATTATCCTCCGACGAACAAGCCTGCCAGCAAGAAAGGAAACCGCGACGAATGGAGATATAAAAATCAGAAGCAGGAAGGCGTCCCAGTCGCAAGGCAGGAGGAAGGTATTGAACATGTGGCACTACGTTGTTCGCAGCATGTTTAGCTTCCCTGTCAGCTCGTTCGTTCCCCAGAACACCAACATGGGAAGGGACCCAACAGAATGTAACAGTCGTCCCCTGCACACGCAACGAGCAGAGGAGTCTTTGGATGGTAGAGACTAAAGGGTTTCTGGAAGACCGGTCAAGCAACGCTTCAAGGGCACTTCTGGAATCGGAGAACATTGTATAACTACCCACCGAGGGGAAGCCGCTCAACCTATGAACTGCCATAGCCACCGCAATAATAATAATAATAATAATAATAATAATAATAATAATAATAATAATAATAATAATAATAATTTTTTTTTTTTTTTTTAGTGGATGTACAGGGATCTCCACAGCACACAAGAATGTGGCTAGACCATGTTAGCAAACTAACGACACGGGAAATCCCTAACGAAACGAAAGAGGAACAAGGCTGAGATAGATGGTTAGATTTTATACGAGATGTTCAGTTCCAAGAGGAAGGTAAAAATACGATCACTACGAAAATGAGATGATTCGGATAAGATGTGCTGAAGGCGATGCTGAAGAGGTATGGTTAGCACGTCAGGAAAGAACTTGCTTCGAAGGGTCGAGATGGCAACGCAATCCACAAAGAGATGAACGACAGTGAGAGGACAACTGGAGGAGCAAAATGGGCAGGTCGGGGGAACCCCCCGCGACATAAGAAATCCATGGGTGAGATTTGTATGACCAAGACGCAAACGAGCCAGGACCACCTCCAGGAGGCGATTCTTCCTACATAATAATAATAATAATAATAATAATAATAATAATAATAATAATAATAATAATAATAATAATAATAATAATAATAATAATAATAATAATAATAATAATAATAATAATAATAATAAAACAATAATAATAATAATAATAATGAATATTTAATACATTAATAATTATAATAATAATAATAATAATAATAAAAATAATAATAATAATAATAATAATAATAATAATAATAATAATAATAATAATAATAATAATAATAATAATAATAATAATAATAATAATAATAATAATAATAATAATAATAATAATAATTTAAGAAAATTTAAATCAGCGTTAATTTTAACATGTTTTCAAGTTCTTTCTATTCTTCTAAAATTAATAATTCTTTATTTTCAGTAGGAAATTTATTAAATTATCCTAAATGAAAAAAAGTTAAGAGCCATTAACATTATACCAATACTTTACCTGTATATTTCACGCATGATCACGGTTTAAGTATTTATTTATCAAGTATTTATGATGTAGCTAAAAATACAAATAATCAATTTTAAAATATGAAAATATAGAAAAATTTTAACATTAATTGCCAAAGTTCAAAAAATAATGTCAAAGAAAAATAAAAAAAGCTTACATTAATTTAATATCTAGGATACATAGGTGCATCTAAAAAACATTCAAGTACTCATTCATTTCGTTACATTTCACGTTTGAATGTTTTGCAAGTACACCTATATATCCCCGATAATAGTTATATTTCCAAAATAATAATAATAATCTTCCTTCGAAATTATTTTTTGAGCTTCACAATTTACGTTAAATTTTTTAATATTTTTATTTTTTCAAATTTATTATTTGTAAACATTATTTTAGTTGCATCATAAATAGCTAGTTAACCGTGATCATGCCTGAAGTATACATGCGAAATATTGGCATAATATTAAATCTCTAACATTTTATCCTATAGAATAGTCCTTAATAAATTTTGTTCTGAAAATATAGAACTATTTAAAAAAATAGAAAGGGCTTGCTAATAATAATAATAATAATAATAATAATAATAATAATAATAATAATAATAATAATAATAATAATAATAATAATAATAATAATAATAATAATAATAATAATAATAATAATAATAATAATAATAATAATAATAAATCATTAAAGTGTCCCGATGAAATTGTATATCTTTAAATCACTGATTGTTCTCCACTCCATTCAAGTTGTTGATGAATTTCAGTACTTTCGATGATGTGCTTTGACATTTTCTGTTTTTATTCCTCTCTACTTTTGTTCCACCTCCAGGATTTATGCCAACAATACATCTGAAGAAAATAAACTAATTAATATTCTTTTATATAAATTTAATGTTCGCTGCTAATGTTCATATATGAAAAATTTCAAACCAAATAACCAATCATAAAATAAATATTCTTATGACTTTTCCGATACATTGTCAAAACGGCAGTGACACTGAGTTTCGCATGATGAATAAAATTTGCAAGTAATAAACTTGCAATTACAAAAATATTCAAGTAATATAGGAATTTTGGTTAACATTGAATTTTTAATTTAAGGCCAGAGAAAAAGATTTAAAACTAGATAATTATTATACTACTCAAAGATAAGAAAATTGATTTGACAATGACATATTCCTAAATTACCTTTGAATAAATTCCAAAACTGATCTAGCTCCTTCTGGATATTCAATATTAAACACGTAAAACGCAGCAAAAAGAATTGCAAAAGCAGACCCAAAATCTTCGATACGAACAATCTGGACTTGCTTGTCAACTGCCAACATATATCTTTTGCATGTATTAATAGAAGATCCTGAAAAAAAATATTAACATGATTAAAAAATCACATAAAACAAAGCGGAAATATTTAGAAAGCACGTTTAAATTCGAAGAAACATTCGCAATAGAATTCTTATGATTTCAAAGATACATATGGAAATTAAATGCAGAAGACAAAATAAGCAGTTATATTTAAATTACTGGGCAATACTGGCTGAACTATCGAAAAATATTTTCTTGCAATATATATATATATATATATATATATATATATATATATATATATATATATATATATATATATATATATATATATATATAATCACTCAATCACAACTGCTCTCACAAACACCATTCACCCAATAATAAATAGCTTAAATCTCAGGCCCCCACACAAAACATTTTTTGCAATCGACATTAACAAAGCCATTGATACAGCCCCAAGACACAATCTAATCCACAAAATAGTACAATCAAACATCCCCACTAATTTAAAGAAATGGTTACCCAACTTCCTATCAGGGAGAACAGCCCAAATACAGATAAACAAGAAATCAAGTACAGTAAACATAAAAAATGGCGTACCTCAAGGAGCAATTCTAACCCCCACCTTATTTAATTTATTCACTGCCGACCTACCAAAACCACAAACACTCGACACAAATATAACAACTTACGTAGATGACATCACCATAACCACCACACACCAGAACCTAAACACAACAATTCTTCTGACTCAACAATACATTAACCAAATTCAAACTTGGCTAACTGACAACAGAATGTCCGCATCACCTAACTAATCACAACAGACCGCCAACGTGGCACTACAAACCCCCAAATCTTTTTTAACAGTATAGCTATCCCAATAAACAAAACACCCAATATTCTTGGAGTAACACTGGACACACACCTAACCTTCACAAAAGACATTGAAAACATCAGCGAATAGGAAACTAAACATACTAAGAACCATAACTAGCGCGGACATTAACAATAAACAAATATCCATAATCATCTACAAACAATACATCCGTCCAACATAAATTACGCGTCACCTGTATGGCACCCATTATTAACCAAGGGAAAATGAGAAGACTTCGAACCACCCAAAGCAAGGCACTCAGAATCATAACAGGTTGCACAACTACAACTCCACAACAACACTTACATGAAGAAACAAAAATATTACCCATAGATAAACATTTAGAAATGATAAAACACAAACACCTCAATGCGAATGTCACACTGCACTTTCCAACCCTACTAACCACAGGTTAAAACAACCTCCATCTTCTTCAGCCTTATTATTATATAAACAAATCCTAAACAACATCCGGGCCTCTACAGGGCAACATTCTTATACAAAAATAAATACACACACACATAACTGAAAATTATTTAAGAAACCGGCAACCAAACAATATACTAAATGAACATCCACCAGAAATTGCATCTGAATTCAACTCTCTTTCTCTAACAGTCCAATCATCTTTCTCCAAACTAAGAAGTGTCCACCACCCAAACATGCAATATTACAAATACAGGTTTAAACTAAACCAGACAATGTCAAATATCTGCACAAAATGCAACCAGACCCGGAGAATGTGTCTCACTTCTTCCTAGAGTGTCCAACTAATCATCGTCCCAGAGCAATCTGGGACATCACAAATCTAAGCGATTTTTGGTGGAGGCCGATTGCGGCGGCGGGGTATCTTCGTGAGGTGTGGCCACTCTGAAGGAAGGGTGGACAGTGGGCGAGAAAGAAAAAAAGTGTATATATATATATATATATATATATATATATATATATATATATATATACATAGTAGGTGTATATATATATATATATATATATATATATATATATATATATATATCATCATCATCATCATCATCCACCTTTTTCCCCCCAAGACTGGGGGTAAGATGCGTGACATGCACCGGAAGCAGAATAATAGTAGAAGAATAGGATACAAGTCGAAAAGGAAGACCAGCCTTACCACCCCCTTCATACCTATTTGTGAGAACTCGTCGCAGTCAGAAAATCCACACTAGAGCTTCACGGGACCGTGACGGACCCTCACTATGGCATATATATATATATATATATATATATATATATATATATATATTATATATATATATATATATATATATATATATATATATATATATATATATATATATATATATATATATATATATATATATATATATAATATCACCCACCTTCTATCCCAAAGGGTGTGGGTAAGGTGCGTAACAAGCACCGGAAACATAAAAGTAGTAGAAGAATATGACGAAAGTCTAAAAAAGCCCAGCCTTGCCTTGCCACCCCGCCCCTTTTTACCTTTAAGTGGGAACTCGTCGCAATCAGAAAATCCACCCCAGAGCTTCACGGGACCACGACGGACCCTCACTATGGCATCTCGTCAAAGTGGTGTTCATCCTTTGGCTCAGGTAGTCCACAACCATACCCCCTCACAAAACCTCGCCAATCACTCCTATTATGCACCTTTCTTCTCACCTCTATCAAAGTCGCATTTTTCTCCTTCAGGCATTTCTTTACTGACTCAATCCACTTGTTCTTTGGTCTTCCAGCCGGTCGACTCCCAACACGCTCACCCCTATACATCCGCTTAACCAACCGACTGTCATATATCCTTTCCACATGACCAAACAACCATCTCAACGTACTTTCATTTATTCTTTCATTTATCCCTTTCTTCAGACAAAACAAAACTCTAATACGTTAATTCCTCATTTTATCAATTATTCTCACACCTAACACGCCCCTAAGATTGTCCATCTGAACACATTGTACTTTAGATCTATACCTCTTATTCCAGACCATAGTCTCACTAAAAATTAATACAGGTAACAACATACCCTCATGTAAGATCCAATCGCACTCAAGACTTAGTCCCTTTACATCCACCAACGATTTAATTGCACCAGCCCTTTTCCTGCCACTCACAACTTTCCTACTACACTCTGCATCATCCGTTCCCTTTTCATCCAACCTATATTCTAAATATTTAAACTCAGACACTTGTTCCAGCTGTTCACCATCTAACATAACTTCACACCGAGGACTGCCCTCACAACCATAATCTTACTCTCATCTACGTTCTCTCAACCCCCCCTAATATTACACACCCTGCCAAATCTCTCCACCAATCCTCTCAAACTCTTTTCAGATTCGTCACACAAAACCAAATCATCCGCATATAATAGGTAAGGCACCCTCTACTCTCTTTCATTCTCCTTCATTCTAACACCATTCCCTGGCACCCCCACCTCTAATTGATTGTTTCATAATTCCATCCATATACAAATTGAATAACCAAGGAGACATAATACATCCCTGCCTCACTCCGCTATTAATATTAAACCAATCACTTTTGACTCCATTTATAATTACACACGCTTCACTATTGTCATACATACTTTTGATTCCATTCAGAAGCTTACCACCACCAACACACCACATCACTGCATATATATATATATATATATATATATATATATATATTTATAATATATAAGTGTTCAGTTATATATAAGGTTATTAGTGTTTTGTATACATATATTGTTACTAGTAAAATTATATATTATTATAGCTAAGGCTGCTGCTGCAAAGTTAGTTACTACATATATATATTTGAGTCAGTGTACAGGACCCACCATGGCTCACAGAGAAGAGGCCATACTGGGCTGAAAAAAAATCAGCACCATGGGAGGGCCCTGTCATATATATGCTTCAAGTGTCAAAAGAAGATTTAGATGAGGAAATGAATATTCAGTCAGTCAGAAATAAATAAAAATTAAATAAAATTATACCTTTGTATATACCATATACACTAAGCAGTAAGGATTATGAAAATATTTCTTACAGCAAACAACAAGGCATGGTGTTGTCGGCAGCATTTCAGTCGAAATTTCATCCCATATAGTAGTTTCCTTAAGAAAAAAAAATAGAAATACTGACTAAGTAAATGTCTCTTAAAAAAAGGGGTGCTTAAATTATAACAAAGTATTGGAGTGGAATTTTTTTATATATATAAATTACCCACACCCTCTTAAAGGAGATCAATCCAAGTACAAGTATTTGCTATTTTAATTTAAATGTAAATGAAAAATATAGATAATTATATAGAATATAGAAAAATTATAGATAAATATTTAAAAAAAAATAGTTAAAGAATCTCAACAAAATATTTAATTTCATGGAATTGAAATTAGATTCATTAAAGAAAAAAAAGAGTAAAATATAAAATTACATTTTAGAGCTTACTTACCTCAACAAATCTGAAGAGAACACCTTCTTCTTTAAAATAAACTTCTAAAAGACTAATTATAATTGATGGTTTTCCAACCATACTACACCTATCCATATCAAGATTTTTACTGGCCGGGCAGGTCCAGAGGTCCAGCAGGCCATCGACGTCACAGTTTCTTCTTTGGGCTTCCAGGTCCGGACATTGGAGTAGCAGATGTTCTGTTGTTTCCTGTCGCACCCTGCAGCGTGGGCAGTTTGGGGATTGAGTTCCTCGGATTTTGAATCTGGCCCTGTTTTTGTGGATGTGACTGACCACTTCATTCAGCTATTAAATAATGCCTAAGCTACATTTAAATTAAAAAAATATTACTTATTTTAAGAAATCTATAAAATTTTGCAAAAATAAACGTTAAAAAATAATAAAATGGTGAAGTTACTTAATGAATTTTCATAAATATTCTGATCATTTTTTTAAAAAATAATAATACTCTTCTTGGAAAATTCTTGGGAAAATCTGAAATTTATTTAGTAAGTTATTCAAAACCAAGTCAATCTCATATGAAATTTTTGTAGTTGTTAATATAAAAACTTTCTCCAAATTTTCTTTTCTAGGTGTTATTTATATTAATAATAGGGGCCGAGTTCTTAAGATTTTTAGAGTGACCGGTTGAGGTTGTGTGTTAGACCAAGGAAGAGTTCAATGAATCAATTTGTAAATAATATTTATGCTAATCAGTTCTTCTTTTAAAATCTGCAGTTTCTCCAATATAACAACTATTACATTGAGAGCAATAAATTTTGTAAATGCAAGCACTTTGAGCATTATCTGTGTTTGTTTTTGAGAAGGCAATAGAGCTGATACTATTATAATTTTTAGTAATGATTTTAATTTGGGTCGGAATGTATTTCATGGCTGTTGAAGATGGTTCATGAGGAAGGACATGAACATTCTTATTATTAAACAAAGTTTTAGTAGATTGTAGAAAGTTTTTTTTGGCTTTGGAGAGTGTTTTAGAAATAAATGGCTTTGGGTAACCTAGTGCCAAAAACTAAATAGTATTTAATTCATTGTTAAGTAATTCTGGACTGCAAATTTTTAAAGCTCTCAAAAAAAAGAAAGACAAGCGCTTCTTTTGATGTTGATGCTATGATTTGTGAACCAATGAACATAATTGTTGCTATAATAGTATATGCTCTATTGCCTTCTCAAAAAGAAACACAGATAATGCTCAACATGCTTGCATTTACAAAATTGATTACTCTCAATGTAATAGTTGTTATATTGGAGAAACTGCAGATTTTAAAAGAACTGATTAGCATAAATATGATTTACAAATTGATTCATTGAACTCTTCCTTGGTCTAACATAGAACCACAACCGGACACTCTATAAATCTTAAGAACTCTGCCCTTATTTTTAATATAAATAATACCTAGAAAAGAAAATTTGGAAAAAGTTTTTATATTAACAACTACAAAAATTTCAACAAAGTTAGAGGTAATTATGAGATTGACTTGTTTTTGAATAACTTACTAAATAAACTTCGGATTTTCCCTTGAATGCCAACTTGGGAAGGAAAAATCATAATATATATGAAAATTCATTAGGTAACTTCACCATTTTATTATTTTTTAACGTTTATTTTTACAAAATTTTATAGAGTTCTTAAAATAAGTAATATTTTTTTAATGTAAATGTAATTTAGTCATTATTTAATGGCTGAATGAAGTGGACAGTCACGTCCACGAAACGTCCTATAAATAAATTTTATTAACTTAGTATATATATATATATATATATATATATATATATATATATATATATATATATATATATATATATATATATATATATATATATATATATATATATATATATATATATATATATAGGTCCTATTCTGTTTTACGACTCCGTCAGTTTTGATTTTTTTTTTTTTTTAATATATTGCTACTATATAATAAACAACAATGAATTTCAGTGGTAACGGACTTGATTCAAAAGTTCGAAATATTTTAAATAATTTTTTAAAAATCACATTTATGTTAAATATTATTTAAAAAATGAAATACCTCAAAAAGTACGACACTTACAGAAAAACCAATTACATATTTGAAATCAGCATATAAAGCTTATTACAAAAATGTAAAAAAAACGAAAAAATAAATAAAAATAAAAAATTAGGGGCTCGAGCCTGACGGGGGACAGAGGTGGACGAAGTCCCCCCGTCGTGGATGGGCGAGGAACCCCGCGACACCCTAATACCAAAGAGCGGGGGTTCTGGAGACCTTCCCCGGAGGGGGTGGAAATAGTCCTACCCCTGTAGAAGTTCACCTAGAGGCAGAGAGACCCAGACTCCTGCTGCTAATTTTGCAGTGGTTTACCCTTGGTACTCCCTTAGTTAAAAACAGAAAACTTAAAACTTGATTTGAGTTGTAAATGTAAAAAGGTCCTATATATTTTTGAATCATGTCCGTTACCACTTAATTGGATTGTTAGGATCATATACTAGAAATATATTTAAAAAAAAAAAAATACAAAACTGACGGAGTCGTAAAACAGAAGAGGTCATATATATATATATATATATATATATATATATATATATATATATATATATACCTGTATATATATATATATATATATATATATATATTATATATATATATATATATATATATATATTATATTATATGTTATTATATATTATATATATACATATATATATATATTATATATATTATATTATTGTTGTTATTATAAAGAGTATATATATTATTATATATATATATATATATATATATATATAGTATATTATACATATATATATATATACATATATATATATAATGGTATATATATATATATATAGAGGTATATATATATATGTTATGTATATATATATATATATATATTATGATACATATTATTATATATTATTATATATTAGAAGTTATATATATATATATATATATTATATATATTATATTATCTATATATATATATATATATTATTACATATATATATATATATATATATGCTACATATATTATTATATATATATATATATATATGTTGTTATATATATTATAGTTATGAATATGTTATATATTATTATTATTTATATATATATATATATATATATATATATATATATATATATATATATATATATATATATATATATATATATATATATATATATATATATATATATATATATATATATTTCTGAATGGTAGGAAGGTGGCTGGTGCAATTAATTCCTTGGTGGATGTTATTGATTGCGCTAGGGTCTTACATGGGGGTATGTTGTTACCTGTGTTAATGTATAGTATGGAAACTATGGTCTGGAATAAGAGGTATAGATCTAAAATACAATGTGTTAGATGAATAATCTTAGGGGCGTCTTAGGTGTGAGAAGAATTGATAAAATGAGGAATAAACGCATCGGGGAGTTGTGTGGTGTGAAGAAAGGAGTAAATGAGAGAATAACTGAAAGTTCATTGAGATGATTTGATCATGTGGAGAGGATCAATGATGATCAGTTGGTTAAGCGGATATACAGTGGTGAGTGTGCTGAGTCGACCGGTTGGAAGACTGAAGAAAAAGTGGATTGAGTCAGTAAAGGAATGCCTGAAGGAGAGGAATCTGAGTTTGGCAGAGGTGAGAAGAAAGGTGCATAATAGGAGTGAATTGCGGGGCTTTGTGAGAGAGTATGGTTGTGGCGCACCTCTGGGCCAAGGGATGAACCTTACATTGACAAGATGTCTTAAGCTGCAATACAAGAGATACTATCTGAGGAAATACCGATTTGAGGCTAGGTAACTAAAAGAAACTCCTATTTTCTTGAGAAGAGTCTAACGATTGATAGTGATAAGATTGAAGATATTATTAGGTATTATTATCTAGAACCTAGTAGATGAGTGATGATTATTATTATTATTATTATTATTATTATTATTATTATTATTATTATTATTATTATTATTATTATTATTATTATTATTATTATTATTATTATTATTATTATTATTATTATTATTATTATTATTATTATTATTATTATTACTTATTTTGGGCTCAAATGACAAAAACGTCCCCTTAGAAGGCCATTTCAGATAAAGAGTTGGTCAACATTTTCAATGCTTATTTTCCTTCAGTGTTTACTGAGGAAAGATTAGATAATAGTTTGGAGACTAATAGTTCTTGTATGCATGTAACAAATAGACTTACAGAATTTGAATTTGACGTAAAAGATATTAAACGTTTACTAGACCATATTGATCCAAGTAAAGCTGCAGGCCCTGATGGTATTTATGGTAGAATTCTGAAGGAGGTTAGTACCAACATTGCAAAGGCACTTTATTTGATTTTTTAGCGAGTGATCTATAACATTTGGTGAGGTACCAGATGATTGGAAAACAGCATATCTTGTGCTTATTTATAAGAAAGGTAGTAAGGAAGATTTAGGAAATTATAGGCCAGTTAGCTTAATATCTCTGGTTGTAAAGTTTCTGGAAAAGTTACTGAAAGGTCATATAGAGAAATATTTAGAAGAAAGCAACTTATTGTATGACTCCAAGCACTTGCTATTTTGTTCACATTTCAGAAAATTTAAGCAATTAACATACTAAATAGATCTTGATGAGAGAAATTATATACAGTAACCCTTTTTATGAAATATGTATATAATAAGCTAGTTATAAGAATTTTGGGGGGACAAATTTGTGATATTGGTTAACTAAAATGCCTGTAGCACCAAAACTAAACAAATATCAAAACTGAAGTTGCTGTATATTAAGGTACATTGATATGGTCATCTGCTGTGAAAATTTAAAAAAAATCAAAAGATACTCCCTTTTTGAGGTCAAAGGTGAAACATAAGGTCATCTTTTTTATTTGACCATTTACATGAAATATGCATAGAATAAGTTTGATAGATCTCCTTTTTAGCTTTAAAATGATTTTTGAATGACCTCTCCATGTGGTCTAGAAGCCAACATTCAATATGCTGACCTTTGTGCTGTATAGTCAAAAATGCCCTTTTTCCAAATTCTCAATGACCTCTATCTCAGGAACTATTTGAAATAGAGAAGTGGAACAAACATCATTAAATTTCTCTCAGCAAGATCTATAAAGTATGCCAATTTTTATCATTTTTTGAAAACATGAGTGAAATGGCCTGGTAGGTTTATAATAGAATGACCAATATATATATATATATATATATATATATATATATATATATATATATATATATATATATATATATATATATTATATATATATTTATATATATATATATATATTATTATTATTGTTATTAAGGTTTATAATAGAATTATAAATATATATATATATATATATATATATATATATATGGAGGGAGAACATGCCAGTTGTCATATTGCAAAAGTATCATCCAACCCAGATAAAAATTTTCAAGATTCCCTCACCCCACCTCCACCTGCAAGAAATTGTGTGGCTGCTGTAGCAGCAATTTTGCACTTTTGCCTCTTCCGGAGGAACCCTCCGAGGATCATTCAGGACTTAATCATCATTTATCCCCTTTTTTTTCTATTTCTGAGGCATACTTCCCGGCTTATGCCATAGCTCTTCTGCAACAAGCCGGTTATATAAAAACAAACCCTGGAAATGGAACTTACATGTGCCCAATATGCAGGAAAATAGTAAGAAGAAACTCAATCTGTTGCAATAGATGTGAGCAGTAAATACAAACACTGCTAACAATTTGCTACTCATTCCAAACACAACACAATTGGATCTGCAAAGGTTGCATGCCACCCACAATAACCTCTAATCCTACAACACAAACAAACCAACAACATAAACATATTACAATTCAACACAAACGGACTCTACAACAAAAACAAAGAAATAGAAGTCTTCTTAAAACAACACAATATACACACAGCACTGATTCAAGAAGCCTACTTACCTGAAAACTACCCAGAACCAAAATTCTACAGTTACGATGCCATTTATACACCTCAAATCCCCCCCAAAATCACACACTGTTAACTCTCATTCCCAATTTACTAACATATACCATACAAACAAACTTGCACGACAACTGCAGTAAATGATACCACCACCAAAATACAATCTTTCACAACAATGATAAAAAAGCCACACAACATAATAAATTTATACATTCCCCACCACACATCACCACATTGACCCAGAAACTAAACACCAAACCTCACCTACATTACAAACCTCCCAAATCTCAATGTTAGGCGACTTCAATGCCCACCATCCAACATGATACAACACCCAAGAATCAGACTGTAGAGGAACTCACATCATATCAAACCTAGAAAATCTAACCAACATAAAATGACACACCAGAATTTCTCCACAAATTAACCAAACTTACACATCACCAAACCTAACACTGTGCTCACCTAACCTACACCCCAAACTTTACTGGTCAACACTAACCAGTCTAAACTTCGACCACCTCCCATTATCATAAAATATCAAAACGTCAACAAAACAATAACCAACTCAAGAAAACATACATAAATTACAAAAAAGCATTCTGGTCAAAATTCATCAATCACATAGAAAACAACACACACCCTCTAAATATCACAAACACCTCAACACTTGACAAATTTTAGGAGTAACATTTGAAACACAACTCACATTCACAAAATGCATAGATAACTTAACTTCATCAGCAAACAGAAAACTCAACATGCTAAGAACTATCACCAGCACTGACATCTTAAACAGCAAACATATCCACCACTATATACAAAGTTGATTCATCCTACACTAAACTACACCTCTCCAACTTGGCACCAACTACTGACCAAAAACAACATAAAAAAACTACAAACACATAATAAAGCATAGAATTATAGCTGGATGCACCTCAACAACAACACTTACCCCAAAGAAACCAAAATACTACCCATAGACATACATCTAGAAATGATAAGCACACAATTCATCGCCAAAGCTCAAACCCCAGCATGCATGCCACATGTCCTCTCCAATCCTATCCACCATAAACTTAAACAACCTCCTCCTTCAGCAGCACTACTCAAAAAACACTACTAACTGGAAACTTATTAGAAACAGACCACCAAAGACAGTTTAGTAATAAAATACACAAAATAGCACCTGAATTAACTCTCTTTCAAGAATTATCAATCATAGTTGACCAAACAAGATTGCAGCCACCACCCACAATTGCAAATTATAAACAAACTCAAGACTCATAAACCACTTACAAAATATCTGTCCCAAACTGTAAGTATGTTCCAGGAAACTATATCCTATTTCTTCTTATCTGTCTTCTTTAATCTCTACCAGAAACAATCTGGAATACACAGCCTGGTATCTGTGAGGAGAACTGGGTTGCAGCGTGGGGATCTGGAAGCAGTGTTCTCTGAAGACAGGGTGTCAAGGGTTTATAGAATATTATTATAATATATATATTAATATATATATATAATATATATTATATATATATATATATATATATATATATATATATATATATATATATATATATATATATATATATATATATATATATATATATATATATATATATATATAGATAAACTTCATAGAATAAATTTATTTGAAAAATGTAGATTTAAAAAAAAATTGGATGAAGCTTAACTGGAGCAGATAACCCACATGAGCCATATTTTTAACGCATATTCCTAGCAGTTTCAAAACCATTATCAGTATTTTATTTTTATTTTTTTTATTAAAAATTTAGACTCTCTTTGTCAGGGTACTTTTAAAACTAAATTCAGCTATTTATATATTCAATCCATCACCTAATTTAGAGTAATTGAGAAAATTGGGTTGGGCATTTGAAAACATAAGGTAAAATTTGTAATAATTGTATGAAATTTTATTTCTAATATTTAAAAATTCTTATGATAGGTCATATATGTCAGAAACTTTAAAAGATTTGGTATTTGTATGTCATCTATGTGTAGTATGATAAAAAATCAATTTTTAGTCTGATATTTTATATATATATATATACTATATAATATAATATATATATATATATAATATATTATATAATATATATATATATATATTATTATAATACTATATATATAAATATATACTATATTAATATATATTATAATATTCTTACACATGCATGATGACGTAAACAACATTGCCATATCTAATGCTTTTGGTTTAGGACAAAAAAACTTGTTAAGGTTATGATAAGATTTTTTACTGTATATACTGAAAAAATGTGGTAATAGTAGCGCAGAGGAGTGTGCCCCCCCAAATTTTATAAAAATCACAGAAGGATAATACTCTAAAAAAATAATAATGAAGAATGAAAAAAAATAAAACAAATTTGCAGCTCTTTAGGAAAAAAGTACGCCCTCAAAAGTTGTTAAAATCACATAACTTTGTCATTTTTTGAATCCATCCAGGTTTAGGTATCACGTTCAGGCCCTCTTATACAGGTTAATGAATATGTTTTGTTATGTATACACAGAGAAAATATATGTAGAATTACATCTTATCATTAATCTGACTAGGATGGCCTAAAAGTGAGCACGAGGCACACTGAATTTATACTACGATATATATATAATTTCTATATATAAATAACTCAATATATATATATATATATATATATATATAAATAATTATATATATAATATATATATAAATATATATATATAATATAATATTATATATATATAATATTATATTATATATATATATATATATATATATAAGAAACCTATGGTGAAAATTTTACTTTGAGAGGCTACTTTTTTTCCTAAAACTTAAATCATTTTCTTTTATCCTTCATTATTATTTTTTTAAAGGTATATCCTTTGATTTTTTTATTTTTTTTTTAAATAGGAAATTTCAATGAGATTTTTAATTTAGATTTTACTGATTTATAAATTTTTTAACTAAAAATTAAATCTCTAAGAAGAAAAAATCCAAATTATAGATTTTTAGAAAATTGTTTAGTGAAAGCTTCTGGCATAATTCCAGAAGCTCACCTAAAGAACTTTCGCATAAAAAACTTAAACTATTTTCTGAACTTAAAAGTTTTGAATTAGCAAATTTTGCAGGCAATTAAACAGCTTAAAAGATTAAAAACAATAACTTTTTAATAACTATGATACTGGAAACAGAGAACTAAAAGAGACTGCCATGTTTGTTTTTATTCTTCATATTATGTTTTTTTGATATTATCTTGATTTTAAAAACTTGGGGAGGAAAGCCATCCGGGCCGACTATTACCAACAAAACTTTTAACCTGAACTTATTGGTTCCTAACCAAAGTGTAACCTAAAAGAAAAATTTTGTAATTTTTTTTTAATGTGGCCAGTATTGCATTAGATCAATTTATCGAAATATTTGCAATCTTATTAAAAAAAAAAAAAAACTTTCTATACGTATGCCATCTCTGCAATATGAAAGCGTCTCCCCCCCCCAAAAAAAAAAATCACTATAAAGTAAAAGGGTATAGACCCCGATATGAAGACGCTCACTACAAGTATAAGCTCTTAGCTCTTCAGACCTATTATAATGCCTGGCTAACAGAATTTGCCAAGAGGAAATGGTTGGAAAAGCATTTAAAAGTATAAAAGATTATGTCCTCTTAACTATAATATATATATATATAATATATATATATATATATATATATATTATACTATATATATATATTATATATAATATATATATATATATATATATAATAATATTTAAATATATATATAATATATATATATATATATTATATATATTATATATATATATATAAAAACAATAAACAAACAAATAATTTTATATATAAAATTTTCAAATTCAATCGTGCATCTGGCAAATAAGCAAAGTCGATAATAGTAGCGCAGAAGGTCACCCCGGATTTTTATGAAAGTCAGCAGGATATACTCTATTAAGAAAAATAAAATGATGAATGTGAAAACGAAATCGCGGATCTTAGGAAAAAAAAAAGTTGCAGCCTCTCAAAGGTTGCTAATACTCCCCATAGACTTTTTTCATTTAGATCCATCAAGGTTAGATATCATTTCAGGCCCTCTAGTCAAGTTATATGTTTTGTTAAGTATACACAGAGAAAATCTATGTAGAATAACAAACTTATCATAACCTGAACAGGATGGCCCTAAAACGAGCACAAGGCCCACTAATTTTTTATAAATAAAGTCTATGGGACAATTTTGAGCATAAATGTTTTAATTTATCTAGAGACTACCGATTTCATTTCAATATTTTTCATTATATTTTTTTTAGAGTAGGATCTGTGATAAAAAAAAAAAAGTTTAACTTTTTTTTTTTAATAAATCCTAGGGGTTTTTACAACTTTGAAAGGCTGTAACTTTTTTCCTAAAGAGACGAAAATTTTTTTATCTTCATTATTATTATTAGAGTATGTCCTATGATTTTCATAAAAAAATTTTGGGGTGACAAAACCCCTCAGGGTAACATTAGGCCACCTGAATATTTTATCGACCCTAATATATTATATACAATCGATACATGATTTTGCGACAGAATTTTTTGCAGAAAAATATGTGGAGTCCTGTGCTATAGAAAACCATTAATAAATATATATATTTATATCATAAATATATATAATATAATATAAAATATTATAATGATATATATATATCATATATATATAATATATATATATATATATATATATATATATTATATATATATATTATATATTATATGGCATATTTGTAGATACTGTACTGTGCTTTTTCCTGAAAAAAATTTCCGTTAAAAAAAATTTCTTAAATTCAGAAAAGTTAAGTTAAGGTAAAGTTTTTAAGAAAATCTTTCTGTAAAATTAGCTATGCCAGAAGCTTGCCACTAATAATTTTCTTAAAAAACTAAACTTAACTTAACTTTTTCTGAACTTAGAAATTTTTTGAAACTTTGAAAAATTATTTTCATGAAAAAAAAGTCAATTAAGTAAGATCTAACATTAATATATATATTATATATATATAATATATTATATATATAGTATATATATATATATAATATATATATAATATAATATAATATATATATATTATATAATAATATATATAGTAATATACTATATATAGTATATATATAACCCATCTGTTTTACGACCATAGTTTTTTTTTTTTAAATATATTGCTACTATATATACCAAACATGATTTTTCAAGTGGTAAACGGAACGTGATTCAAAAAAGTTCAAAAAATTTTAAATAATTTTTAAATTCTATTTGTTAAATATTTTTCATAGAAATATATTTCTGAAATATGACGGTTACAGAAAAAACCAATTACATATTTGAATCAGCGTTTAAAGCCTATTACAAATAGTAACAAAAAAATAAAAAAATGGGGCTCGAGCCGACGGGACAGAGGGGACGTTTCCAGACCCATAGGCGGAGGGGGGGAAAAGTCCTTACCCTGTCGTTACAGAGGCGAAGACCCTGACTTCTGCCATTTTTGCTGTTACCCGGGGTATACCTCAGTGTCAAGAAACATTCCCAAAACCAAAAACAAGAAATATTACTTCTTAAAGAGGTTTAAAAAGGTGATTTAAAATATTGAACTTTTAAAGCATGTCCTTACCACTTAAATTCCATGTTAGTATCATATACTAGCAATATGTAAAAAAAGAAAAAAAAAAAAAAAAATTAAAAACGACGGATCGTAAAACTGTAACAGGTCCTATATATTGTTGAATCATGTCCGTCCCTGAAAATGATGGTAATAAATGTTTGAAATATATTATTTAAAAAAAACAAAAAAAAATCAAAACTGCACAGAGTCATAAAACAGATAAGGTCATAGTATATATATATTAATATATATAGTATATATATATATATAATATTATTAATATATATATATATATATATATATCATATATAAACTATATTTGGTTAATATAATAATTAAGCTTTTTTGAGTTATTATGCAAGATATTGAGCTTTATACTATATTTAAAGAGAGAAAAAATTGCTCATAGTATATTGATTTTGAGTTAGAATTATTCTGCTTTTAAGGAATTAAATATTGATTTTAGCGATTTCTATAATAGTACCACCTTAACTTTTTTCTATATGTTTGACAAGACGCTTTACAATTATGTTTTGCTCGTCTTATTCAACACTACACCTCCAATATATGTAACTTTTAATAGAAAGTATTATGTTGTCAGTCAATATTATTCAATCCATCATTAGAATGCAGTAGTTCAACCTCTATATTTGTTCTTATCTTCATTCCGTTTATTCACTATTGGTGTGTTATTAGTAATACAGTTTAGAACCAGTAGGTGATATATTCATGATTCAACTACCATGAAGTGCACTTCCAACTAGCTCGTGTTAACCTTTTTTATACTTACTATCCAACCTTTCTATGTTATTAATTCACTTATAAGCCAATTTGTTGTATGTATTAAGTTACAAAATGCGGATATACAATCTACGAATAAATAACAATATGTAGAGGTCAGTAAACAAAACAAAGATCTTCCCAAATAATAAGGACCATAATCTGCTGTGGACTTACTGTGACCATTGCCTGAGTATTAAAGTACCGCGTAAGCAATACATACATCAAAATCCAAATGTAAAACTTACTATCACATATTCTTTAAACATCAATAATAGATTAATTTTAGGTAGCGTATTATTAATAATGCATTGACTGAAGTGTTTCACGCAACTAAATTAAGATTTTTGTATGTGATATTTTATGTTAGATAAATATATACACTCGTTAACATCTATTTTTTTTTATTCTGAAATTGTCATAAAAATATAATATTATCAATTAAATTTCACACTTACGACAAAATATGTTAACCCAAAATGTCGAACTTACTTATATATTGGAGCAAGATACGGTAACATTAGAGTTGATGTATCGACATGCGTCGTTTGACGACAAATAAAGCAATAAATAGAGATGGACCTTATAAAACGGTTCCGACCAGTTATAAGTGATCATTTTAACGCAAGAGGAATGAGGTATAAAATAGTAATTAAACTAGCCTATTAAAGCAAATATTTATATTATGGTATTTTTTTATACTAAGTGTCATATATATATTATATTAATAATATATTTAAATATTATATATATAATATATATATCTTAAACTAATATTAATTATATATACATAATATAATATTATTATTATATATATATATTAATAGTAATATAATATTATAATTTTTTAACTATAGATAATATTGTCATCTGAATAATATATATATATATAGATATAATATATATATATATATATTATAATATATATATTAATATAATAATAATTATATTATTATTAATATAATATGATTATGATATATTATATATTTATATATATTATTGTACTGAAATAAAATATCTTCTGAAATATATAAGGTATAAATCTACTTTTAAATATAAATCTATCTAATGTTTAAAATTAATATCTCAGATATGTATATATGATATATTAATATATATATTATATATATATATATATATATAATTATATATATATTAATATATAATATATATAATATATATATATATATTATAATAATATATATATAATATATATATATATATATATTTATAACTGCTAAGTCTCGCAGTTTTTAAGCAAAATATAAAGATATTTTAATCTCTCTCCTCATTGGGAATCTAACCCGAGCCCTCGCAGCTGTTAAGTCAGTCTTTTGATCACTAAACCAACGATGTGCAAAAAGTAGGGTTTCCATTTTGCTCATCGTTGATCTTGTGGTCAAAACACACGTTTAACAACTTCGATGGCTCGGGTTCGATACCCAATATGAAATGATTAAAATATTTTTATATTTTGATTCAAAACTGTGAGAGATCTAGTCGTTTA
>JABUQX010002460.1:35000-37500 GCA_015478945.1 Trachelipus rathkii | reverse complement strand
TGATCGTCCCATAGTTCTGTTGTAGAAGGCCCCAGTTTATCCTTTAACTCTGCAAATAGTGGTGTTCCTCAGGGTTCTTTTCTATCCCCAACTTTCTTTCTACTTTTCATTAATGATCTTCTCTCTATTATTTCCTCACCTATCCACTTCTATGCCAACCACTCCACCCCCCCCCCTTCATTGCTACATTCACTTTGATAGGCGTCCCTCCAAACCCTCCAAATGAAAAATTAGTTCACACTAGGAAGGCGACCTTGGAACGAATAGCCTCCAATCTTACTCAAATTTCTAATTGAGGTTTTGAGAACGAGGTTGTTTCCAATGCCTCAAAAAGGTTCCTCCAACCTTCTGCTCCACATAATCTTCCAAACAACTATAAAATCTTCTTCAAAACACAAAGCTCAAATCTTCATCATTCCTTAATATTATTGGCATTTTCTTTCTCTCGTGAACTTATTTGGAAGGATCGCATTACTTCTTTCCATGGCCGTATTTAAAGCATGGGCCCCATGGGCCCGGGCCCAGGGCGGCAAATTCTGGATGGCGGCAAGACGGAATATTTTTAAAAAACTTATATTTTTATTGTAGTTATATATATATATATATATATATATATATATATTATATATATATATTATATATATATATATATATATTATTATATTATATATATATAATTATATATATATTAATATATTATATATATAATATATACATATATTATAATTTAAATATATATATATATTATATACATATATATAATATTATTACTTATAATATATATATATATATATATATATATATATATAATATATATATTATAATATATATAATGAAAATTATATATACATATAACCTGTCCTAAATTATATATATATATATATATATATTTTAATTTCTTTCTATCTTTTTCATTCACCAGGGGTTTCGTACATATTTTAAATGTTAAAAAATAAAAATGTTAAGATTTTTACCTCTATTGACATTCAAATTGGCCTTTACATTTTCATCTCATCTGGCAACCCTTCCTGATTGGTATCTTTCAGTTCATTTTGCCCGATATTCTGTGACAATATATTTTTCTAATTGGTAAGGCTTTGAAGCAAGCCTACGTGGCTCTGCTCTAGTACTGAGCGATACATAAGTTGCAGTAAACGGTTCTGATAATTTATCAAGAATTAAAAAGTTAAATAATTGAGTTTTCAGAAGTAGAAAACGAATTATTTATTTTTTTAAACAAAGGTAGGCCTACTGAAAATGGCTATTAGGTAAAAATGTGTTTGAGCGACGCAAAGAGCCGGTAATAGCAGAAGGAAAAGGAGAAAAGAAAATAAAGTGTTATCTAAAATACCAAGAGTTATTAGACTCATTCTTATCACAAAGTACCAAATTGGAATCTATAGTGAGTGCGATGAAATCTTGAAATAATTTCAAAAATTTATCATGATTCGTGATAACGATAACACGGGTAATCGTGAAACACACATTTATGCATGCGTTTCTTACTTAAAACTGTTTATGTTTGAGAATAGTTAGCAGAATAGACGAAGCACAGACAAAGAAATCTTCACTTCCTACAAATTTCTTTATTACCAAGCTGTATGAATCCATTTACTTGGATACGGTTAGTCGATAGAACCAAACGCGAGAGCTACTTTAACAACAAAATTGGGCATTAATCAATTCAGACATAGATTCTGTTTTAATTCTAAGAGGAATTATCCAGATAAAAGTAGATTCTTACAAAATCCTTGTTTTGAACGAAAAACTTTTCAATGAGATGTTGTGAAACGTGACTATTTAGGTGTACTCTAACAGTACAAAGATCGTCTATTGTGCCGTCCGCATAAACTTTTTGAGGTCTCTGATTGTATGATTATCTCAGTTCTTGTGTAATCAGACATTAATTTATCACAGATTATTGTGCAATCAACCACAGATGAGATCCGGTTCTGAACTATGTAAAAATTCCGTTCTCCAGTCGTGATGTATGTTATGCTGAAAGAGACAATAAGTAATTATTAATGTAGATTTGTTGACAAGCAGCTGCATCTACTCAATTTAGAAGGATAGTAAACTATTGGGTTTATTACCGAAAGCCTCATAAACACACAGCACGGTATTGCTTGTTCATTACTTTCCATCGTGGAGAAAAAAAGTTACCATTCCGAGGGCGATGATGAAATAAATGGCTCTATGGTCTTTAAATGGAAAAATTTTAGTATGTGTCTGGAACTGTTTGTCAGTAATTTACACTTTTTTTAGAAAAATCAACACAATATTACTCAATGTTTGCAAAATTTTTGGCAAAGGAAGCACTTCTTATTATCACATAGCACTTACGAAGAACTTTATCCAAATTCATGGCTTAGAAAGTAATTTAATCAGTGATAAGAGATAGTGAGAAGAGAACTTCAGGAAAGGTAAGTATTTTTTAGTTATTGTTTGATTCCACTCCAGACGATTACTCAAAAAGATCGCTGAGGCTTTATCATCAAGA
>JABUQX010002460.1:20000-30000 GCA_015478945.1 Trachelipus rathkii | reverse complement strand
AATGACCTTATTAAAATAATTTCGCAATGAAAAAATATCTTAAATTGTATAAACAATTAGCGTTCTTGAATAACATTTAAACATTATTTAAATAGTAAATAAATAGTAAATAATGAATTATTTTAGTTACAGGTGTTTGCTTTTATTTTTTTTAAGAGGGCCGCCTCCTGTGCTTCCCCCGTAAAACCGCGCCTATGAGGGTATCGTGTTCGTTTTTTGAATGTTCGAAGATCATATTAGGTTTGCATCTATGGCTGAGACACGGAGTTTGAGGGAACTGGTAGTTTACCCGATGTAAGTAGCATTACAACCATCTTTTATCAGTGAAATTGATATGTTATGCAAATTACACTCTCCTTAATTGCATTAACCCTCTCTGAAAACATAAAAGAGAGTTTGTTTATAGTAAGATCTAATTTTTATTCCATTTGTGTCATCATTGGACTATTGTACTAATTTTTTAAGACGATTATTTTCCTAATTAAACCTTGTATAGTTTATTTTCCGATATAGAAAGTTATATTATCCTTATTATCGTCCGGCTTTCCATCAATAGTTTTCTTACTTATAAATGTTTTTTATAATTTTGTTTATTAAATATTATGGAAAGTTATTAATAGCGAGTTTCTTTTTATTCTAGAGAGTTTTGCAACAAAAATTTTCCAGTTTGAGCAAATGAGGTAGGCTCCTAGGATGGAGTAGAGTTTTAGAAAGATATATTCAAATAAAGAAATATTTAAATAAAGTGCGATCTTGTAAGATAAAGATATAGGCATGAATTGAAATTAGTATACAGACCTTTGTCAGTAGGTTTAGTTAAATACTTTGGTTTGGGATTCTCTTGGATCAAGGAGATATTAACGTCTATTAAAATGGAAAGATTATATACAGATTTATTAAAAATAAAATTTTAGATACTCAAATTTCAGAGATCATAGATAAAAAATAATACAAAAATGTTTGAAGAATACGAAAATGTTGTAAGCATATCTGATATAGAATTTGAAAGATTTATTGATACTTAAAATTTTTTTTCAGTATGCGACATGAAGAAGACGGTAATCGTTGAACAAAGTGGGGAACCTATGGAGCACCATTCACCTGTTTATAAGTTTTTCCGTTAAATTATTACAAGCCTTTGGCTTGCTCCTAACGGAGCAAGACTTGTCCCTAGTCACTGCTACGGCACGCGCAGAGGCTCGCTTTCGCTCGCTCGAGAAACCAAAGCCGAAAAAAATAATGGATGACAAAATTGTAGCTGAAAAACCCGCCTTACGTTTTTCGTGCTGTTTATTTTAATAGGATATAAATAAAAAAGCAAATAAAAAATAATTTCATATAATAAACCACTTTTCAATTAAGAAATATGAACATCAAACAAGGGACTTGAATCACAATCAAGCATTCTCCAGCAAAAAATATTTGCTCACATCATTCAACAAATCGATTCGAGAAACGAATTTTGAACGTTTTTTGGCATGTTTAACAAAATTATATTGATAATAGTATAGTTATTATTATTATTATTATTATTATTAGTTATTATATTATTATAATTTATTATTATTAATTATATTATTATTATTATTATATTATAGTTATTATATTATTATTAATTATTAATATTGTTCATTGTGACTGGATGACCCCGTTCTCTGAGTCCATCGAAATTTTAGCGTTAATTTATTATACATTTTGTTTAAATTTTCATGTCTATGGGTAAAAAAAAAATTATATAAATCCCTACTGATTTTAGTAAAGGTGAACTAGTTGAAGTTTTAAATTTACTTTCCTTATAATTAAAGTAATATTATATATATATATATAATATATAATATATAATAATATATCATTATATAGATAATATATATATATATATATATATATATATAATATATTATATATATATATATCATATATATTATATATTATAATATATATATATATAATATTATATATATATAATATAATATATTTTAATATATATAATAATATATAATAATATAATATATAATAATATAATATATCTATATAAAGTATATATATAATATATATAATATATAATATAATATATATATATTATAAATATGAGAGAGAGAGAGAAGAGAGAGAAGAGAGCCAAGAAAGGAGCGATAACAAAAATATTTTGTACGATTTGGGTACTTTATTAACCTTTATTCAGTTAATAATATTATTTTTCAAGGGCAATAATCCAGAAAAGGGTCAGGCAGAATTATTCGAAATGGATTGACCCTACAGGCAAACCGAGAGATAATATTTTGAATCAGGCGTAAAAGCTTATTACCGTGAATGTAAAAAACAAAAACAAAAAAAAAACTCGACAAGTACGACACTTCCAGAAAAACAAATTACATATTTGGAATCAGCGTATAATACTTATTCGTGGAGTGTTGTCGTCCCCCCTGTCACCCGCTTCGAAGCCCCCTAAAAATTGAGTTCAAGAAATATTATTCAAGGGCTCGAGCCGACTGGGGACAGAGGGGGGTACGAAGTCCTCCCCGTCCCACCTAGAGCAGGCCGAGAGAACCTCCGACTCCTGGTACAATGCGGTCTACCCTTGGTATTCGTGTAGTTTTAATCATAAAACGCTTTGCATATAATAAGGCTTAAATCATCGCTTTTCCAATTTGGTAAATTCACGTTTTTGGAAATGATTATTTTCACCTTTTTTTTTTTTTTTTTTACATTCGGTAATAAGCTTTAATACGCTGATCCAAATCATGATTTGTTTTCCTGTAGAGTTCATACTTTTCCGAGATAATCTCACTGGCTCTTTTCTGATATTTAGCCTTTTTCTTATTTTAAAACGTATTTCTCATTTAATTTAATAATAAAGATGACGTAATTATCAATTTATTATGAAACGAAAGTTCGTAACCTAAGAAATAATTAATTAACTATTAACCACAATTCGAAATAAGTTCATCACAATTTTTAATAAAAAATTTAAAAAAAGGAAAGAATTTGAAGCTTCAAACCGAAAGCAATTTTTGGTCAATTATACGGATATTTTTTTTTCACATAAAAAAAAACTACTCAACTTTGCGGGTCATCCGACCCACTTCTTATTTAATTATTATATTATAATATTATTATTATTATTATTATATATTATTATATTAGCAATATTAATTATGAAAATTACATTTAAATTTTATTATAAAATAGTTCATCATTTATTTTAATAAAAGAAAACGACTGATGTTTTCTATTCAAAAATAAAAAGGAAAAAAGAAAACGAATGCCTTTCAAAAAAGTGAGAAAAATTTTATATAAAATAATAAAATCAAAGCAAAATCAAATAATTATTTAATAGAGAATAAAGAAAGGAATACATCTCAAGAGTTAAAGAATTTCCGAATACACTTCAGATTAAATTGTGATTGCAAACTCAAATGAAAGGATTAATTTTCAAATTAAACAATAAATTGGGGTAACATCAAAAATTATGATATTCTAAATTTCCTTCTAACTTTTTCCTTAATCTAAATCATTAAAAATATTGAACATATTTATTAAGATAACATCTTCAATCTTCAAAGAATGATTTTGTGTAATGTGAGTGTATGTATGCGCAAGGTGTGTGTGTGCGCTCGTAGTGTGTGTGGATGTGTGGTGGTGGTTTGTTGTGTGTTTAGGGCAAAAAAATGGAGAAGAAGTGAAATAAGTTTTTATTCCGAAGATATTTTTCCGTTATTGTCTGGTTTCGGAAAGACGCCAATTCTAATATACTAAATTTCAATATATTATAAATCGTCGTAGATAATAATTAACATATAAACTAATATTTGATATATTAAATAATGATCATATATTGGAGACAAGTCGTATTAGATTTATTTAATGGGCCCTTTATTCAATTGAAGCAAAAAAATAGATAAGATTTTATTCTAAATTTTGCTTTGTGCCGTCATTCAAAATATAAAAGAATACAAATTAATGATAATAATTAGGCAAAACGAATAGTTTTAAATATTTTGAATTTTGGCATATTCTTGTTAGAACCTTTTTTCTATTATTATAAAAAAAAAAAAATTGAAGAATTAGATAAACATTGCTTTTAGATAATGTTTTCTTATAAAATATTTTTGATGTAAAAAAGTTTCAAACATATTTCATGAAAAATTACATTTAAAAAATATCTGAACTTTTTTATTATTGCTTTCATTATAAAAGTAGATAAATTCGATTAGAGAAATTCTATTGAGTACGAAACAATTTACAATCTTTCAAATCTAAAGATAAATAACTTAAAATTTTCGAATCTAATAATAAAGAAATAATAAATTTTCAAATCGGTAAGAAATAACTCAAATTTTTTAAATCTAATGATAGTTAATTTAATATTTTCCAAACATAATGAGAAAACAAAATTTTCAAATCTCTCAATAGATAACTTAATTTTGGCAAATCTAATAAATAACTTCAAAATTTTCAAATTTAATAGAGACTCTTGATTTTTTTAAATTCTAATGAATTCTTTATTTTTTTTCTTCAAATTTAATGAGCGATAATTTAAAATTTTCAAATCTAGGAGATACTTAATATTTAAAAATCTAGCAACAACCTGGTATTTGTTGTAAGTGAAACATTAGTAAATTTCAAAAGTATTTTTATTTATTTGTTTTCCCTTTGAATGTTTTATTAGAAGAAAATCTTATTAAAGCAAATTATATTATGAGCAAAGGGAAAAATGAAAAAATTTTGCCCTCATTTATGTAAATCTGTGTTCCCCGGAACGGCAAAGAATCTCCATTGCCCCCTCTTGCCCCTTGCCTCCCTTGACGTCTAAGGTAACAGATGAGTTTTGTTTAAGATTTATTAAATTTTTAATAAAATAAAATATTTATCCTGCTTTAAAAATATGTATTTATTTATTACAAAGTCATTTTACTTCCAAAGAAAACAATTTTTTTATATAAAGATAGAATGTAAATTCAAATATATTCGGCTATATATATATATATATATATATATTATATATATATATATAATATATTATATTATACATTATGAACCATTAACTATATATATATATAATTATATATATATATAATATATATAGTATTTAATTATATATTATATCTATATATGATTATATAATATTATATATATATATTATATAAATAATGAAATATATATATATATCATATATACTATATATAATTTATATGATTAAATATATATAGTATATGTATATATATATATATATATATATATAATACTACATTATATAGTATTTATATATATAAATTATAGGTAGTATATATATAATATAAATATTATATGATATTTATAATATATATATATAAGTATATATATATAATATATATATATTTAAATTTATATATAATATATGATAAATATAAGTATACTATTATTATATTATTATATATATATATAGATATATTAATTGTATATATATACATACTATTATATATATAACTATACTATTGGCAAAATTAACTTTAGCTTGCTACACTTACCCATGGGACAGAAAGAAACTTTTAACTAGCCAAACTTGTCAATTAATAATATATCTAGCTCAGAGGGTGAAAATCTCCGAATTGAGGGAAACAGACTTCAATATGAGGGAAACGTTATATTACAGTCTTCAAGTTTATGCATTCACGTGGAATTTCTTTTTTGAAAAATTATATTCGAGAAATAAGTTGTCAGTCAATTTAGTAACAAGCTAAAATAAGTTCGCAAGTACGTTGTTTCTTTCCTCATATAAAATAAGCTTGAAAATTTAATTTCAGATTTTCTTCTTTTATAAAATGCAAACTTTAACATTAGCTTTCAAAATCAGTCTTTAAAAAAAATAACTTGCAAAAGCATATTAAAAATCGCTTCAAGTTATAGTAAAAGTCAGCTGTAAATTAATAGCATTTTGATTGATTTATCTTCTAAATAAAATTATCAATTGATATTTATCTATTTATACGAAAACTAAAAAATTCATCAGTAACAAAAATATAAAGTACTACTAAATTACTGGTTAATTAATAATAAATAATAATAATAATAATAATAATAATATAATAATTAATAATAATAAATGATAATACATAATAAAATATAACTATAATAATGAAATAATAATAACTAATAATGAATAAAATAATAATAATAATAAATAATGTGTCAATTTAAAAAATGTTGAAATCCCCTTTTCCAAAGAGAATCCACCTGAGAGAGAGCAGAGAGAAGAGAGAAAGAGAGACGCGAGAGAGAGAGAGAGAAAACAGAAGAGAGAGAGAGAGAGAGAGGAGAGAGAGAAGAGTGGAGATAGAAGAGAGAGAAGAGAGAGAGAGAGAGAGAGAGGAGAGTACTCGTAAAAAAGCGAATAAAGACGAGAAACAAACAATGAAATAAAGCATCAATTCAACATTGTATTTCTGTGGAGCTCAAAAAGTCACAAAAGAATTCCCTTGACAATAAGATTAACAAATAGAAAGGAGAAAAAAACAATAACGAAAGAAAATTAGGAGAAATAAATAAATAAATGAAAAAAAAGATGAATGGGAAGTTCGTTTAGAATATAAATGAACTTTAATGAATCAAAGTAAAAAGAAAAAGGAACAAAAGGAAGCAAAAAGGAGTTTTGATGCGTCAAAATTTATTTTGTCAAATTTGAACATTGAAAATTTTTGAAAAAATAAGGAAGAAGCTGTATTTGCACTAAATTCCATCTGATTTAGACACAAAAGAATGAGAGTGCGAGCGAGCACGCGCGTACACTCTCTCTCACACACACACGCACACACACAACACCACACACACCTATATATATATAGTATATATATATAATATATATAAATATATATATATTATAATATAAATAATATTATATATATATATAATATACTATGAATGTTAAGATATTGCAATAATAATCGCAATTAGATTAAAGAAAGAACATATAATGAGAAGCCTTAAGAATTACTGCCTTCTCTGAGATTGAACAACCACATATATATTATATATAATTATATATATAATATATATATATATAATATATATATACTATATATAATAAGTTAATATACATATAATAATATTATATAATAATTATAAAAAAATATATATATCTTATATATAAATATTATATATAATATAAATAATTATATAATAATAATAGTTATATAATATATAAATATATACTATATATATTGTATATTATATAGAATATATGACATTTTATAATGTTGACTATAGGTCTACATGAAGCAGAGTTTTTAGGTTGTTTGTTAGGTTAGGGTTAGGTTAGGTAAGTGTAGTTATGGTTAGTAGTAGTTTACCAAAATTAATAGTATTTCCTGCAAATATTTTAAAATAACGAATACATCTAATTATTGATCTTCGCTCCTGGAGTCAACCACTTAAAAATAGCCTATCTATATAATATATATAGAGTATATAATAATATATATATCATAGTAATAGTTAGATATATTAGACGTATAATATATATATATATAGAATATATAGTATATAATATATATTAATATATATATATTAATATATATATGATATAATATATATAATAGTACTTATATATATAATATATTATAATATAATATATATATAATTTAGATATATATATACATATATATATTAGTATATATATATAATAACATATATATACATCATCATCATCATCATCATCATCTTCATCATCATCATCATCATCATCCATATCATCAATCCATTCCATCATCATCATCAGTCATCATCACCACAACATGGTCATCACACCCACCTCTCCCAACTGCGGGTAAGCGCGTAACATGCAACCAGAACAGAAAAGTAGTAGAACAATATGACCCCAAGGGAGAACCCGTCGCAGTCAGAAAGATCCAGAGTAGGGCTTCACGGGAATGCGACGGACCTCCTTACTATGGTAATTCGGCAATGTGATTCCATCCCTTAGCCCAGGTGGGCCACAACCATATACCCCCTCACAAAACCCAGCATTCACTCTATTATGCACCTTCCTCTCATCCTCCAAACTCTCATTCTCTTCTCCAGGCACCATTCTTTACTGCTCAACCACACTTTTCTTCGGTCTCGCCAGCTGGTGATTCCCAAGCACACTCACCCGTCATAATCCGCTTATACAGAAAACCATCATCCAATCCTTCCACATGCAACCACTCACGTACTTTTAGTCTATTCTCTCATTTACTCCTCGTTCTTCACAGCCACACACTCTTTAATACCTATTTTATCAATTCTTCTCACACTAACAAACCCCCTAAGATTGTCCATCAGAACACATTGTACTTAATCTAATGCCTCTTTCCAGACCTATAGTCCACGACTGGAACATTAACCAGGCAACAACATACCCATATAAATATTTATATATTATTATAATAGTATATATATATAATTATATATATATATATATAATATATAGTATATAGAGATGGGAACATGTATATATAATGTAATATATTATATTATATAATTATACTATATAGTATATATATATTAGTATCCTCTAGTGGGCAAAGACCTGAAGACTATCAAATTCCACCAGAGTTAGGGGAAAATTCCCAAGCCAAGTGCAATTCAAAGGCCGACATGCCCAGATACACTGTGTTTGAAGTGTGAAAGTCTAAGGTAATTAGGAAAATATATAAAGTAAGTTAGTTCCAGACTTTACCAGTTGAGCTCATGTAAGATTGAGCGTTGGGGTTAATTATGAGGTGAGGGAGTTGGTAAGAGAAAGGATGAGACTGTAGATAGGCGTGTGGCACGAACCCTTCTCAATGGAGGAGGAAACTGAAGAGAGTTATTAAGGGCAGGAGAGTTGATGAAACGAAAAGTCCTAGATTCCCTATTTTTAAGGTGAGTTATGTGAGTGGAGCTGCTCCAGATGTGTGAGATAGGCTACATACAGGGACTACAGGACAGCCCTATAAAGAGCAAGCAACTGGGGGTGTGTGAAGAAATTCTGATAGAGCCTCAGAACCGCCAATCTTTCAGAAGCTTGTTTAGAAAGAGTACAAATGTGATCCTTTCAATTAAGATCACGAGAAAAAAGGAACATCATAAATATTTTGGACTGACGAAGGTTTGAGTTGCGTGTTTTCGAAGAAGATGTTATAGTTGTGTGACAGATTATGTCGGATAGTAAGATGAAGGAACTGAGAATTTGAGGAATTGAAAACAACCTTCATCCTAATGCCCCAATTAGGAATTCGAGAAAGGGTAGAGGTTAGTTGGTCCAAGGCATCCTCCTTATCGTGAGGCACTTCCTGTTGAGTGAGATATTTTTCAAAAGAAAATGAGTAACGAAGGATGGAGTCGTCTGCATAAAAGTGGATAAATGAAGAAGCAGCAGAGAAAAGGGCATTAATGAAAAGTAGAAAATTTAATGATAGAACAAAACCCAGAGGAACACCACTATTTATAGATTTAAAGGATGAACGGTGGCTATCTACAACGACTGCTATAGAACAGCAAGAGAAGAAAACAGAAAGAAAGTCACAGATAGAAGACTTAGAAATCTAAGCTTTGTGCCAAACTTCGAGGGCTTTCGATATGTCAAGAGCCACAGAAAAAGTTTCACTGAAATGTTGAAGGGCTGAGAACTAGGTATCAGAAAGATAGAAAAGAAGATAGCCAGTAGAATGTTTCTTACAAAAACCATCGTGGCGATCAGAGATAAAATTAGAAGAATTGAGAGGTATCCAAATCTTCCTGTTGAGGATAGATTAGAAAACTTTAGAAAGAACGAAGGTTAAAACAATAGAACGATACTTGGAGGTTTAAGAGGGGTAATTTTTTCAGCACAAGATGAATGAGCGCACATTTCAAGCAGCAATGGAAGGTAGAAGAAAACAGACAGAGACAAAATAATTTACCAAGCTCGGAAGAATAACTTTACAAGAACCACAGGAGGAATACCATCAGTACAGTACGCCTTCTTAGTGATAAGCTCAGAAAGAGCGGAAATAACGTCTGC
>JABUQX010002460.1:12500-15000 GCA_015478945.1 Trachelipus rathkii | reverse complement strand
CGAACTAGGAAACCCATGGTGCGATAGAATACACACCGACGTCACTATTGGCGTACCGCTGGGCACAATTCTTCGAGGGGTAAAAACCCTGGCTGCCAGCTCCCTCGCGATCCCACCTCAGATTCACACCCTTTCAATGGGTGAATCCCATTGGGTTTTCTCAGAGGTGATGTGTTGCTTTAGATACTCTTGGTTAATGAAAGCTGTTTATTCGTAAGTTAGGTACGTTATGTTAAATATTACTATGACTGGGTGAAATTAACACTGATTTGTTGGAGAAATGATGAGTTTTGTAAGATATTACTGTGTTAACTGGCGATGATATGTTAGAAACGTGAGGCTATGTTAAGATTTTGTTGAGTAATGTTAGGTTTGTCCGAGAATTTTGCTAATGTCTACGTTTATTCATAGTTTCAAATGATGTTATATTCGAGACGAGTGACACTTTGATGAAGATAGTATCAATTCACAGTTCAAGAATGCATGTATCTTTGATAGAATGGCCACTTTTAAGGGAATTTGTTAAAGATAATACGTCTTTACTTGCTGCAGAAATGTTGGAAAAGGGGGAACATTTGAGTATTGTATGATCTGTTAGCTACTATCTTTGATAAGTAGGGAATTTTCAGGATGTTAGCGGATTTATTCATACGCTAGGTATGTTAGGACAGATTTGTTAGAGAAATGATGAGTTTTGTAAGATATTACTGTTAACTGGACGATGATTGTGTTGGAAACGTGAGCCTAGGTTAAGTTTTTGTTGGGTAATGTTGTTAGGTTTGCTCTAGACTTTTGATAATGTCTACGTTTATTCATAGGTCAAATGATGTTATACTCGAAACGATTGACACTTTGATGAAGATAGTGTCAATTCATAGTTCAAGATGGTGGCATCTTTGATAGATTGGTCACTTTGTTAAGGGATTTTGTTAGATAATACGGCTTTATCTGCTGCTAATATGCTCGAAAAGCGGGAACATATCGAGTATTGTGTGACCTGTTAGCTACTTTACCTTTGATAAGTAGGGAATTTTCAGGATGTTAGCTGATTATTCATGCGTGAGGTATGTTAGGTTTGCAATTGTACATTATATTCTTAGTTCAGGTTATGACATGTTAGCTTTATTGAAGCTAAAACTTTGTTCCGTAAGCATATCTTCGTGGGCCAGTATATATATAGAACTTATTAAAAAGTATGAATAGATTACGTTTTGTACGCAATGCTAGTTACTTTACAGGTGTTAAGTGTGGAACTTTGTTACGTTAACTGTTTAATATTAGTGCATTTGTGTTAAGTTTGTCGTTAATATTTTTCAAATTCATATGATGTTACGTATTATGTGAAACATTGCAATGTTAACCTATAGCCCATTGTTAGTATATAAAGAACTCATTTTTGTGCTATGTTTATCCGAAATGATACTCATGAGATGCTACGTAATCAATAATAGTGTTAATGTAAAATTAACAATGATATGTTAGAGATATGCTTGAAAAAGTGTGAATAGGTTACGTCTTGTACGCTGGGGTAGGTACTTTACTGCTGTTAAGTGCGGACTTTATTAATGTTAGTTGTTTATTCGTGTGTAAGGTGTGTTAGATTGTTATTGTACAGTATATTCTTAGTTCTGGTCTTTTGTTAGCTTTATTAACGTGAAAACAATGTTACGTTAGCGCTATATTCGTTGGTTGGTGGCGATAAAGAACTTGTTTTTATACTATGTTATTGTTGTTGTTGTTGTTGTTGTTGTTGTTGTTGTTGTTGTTGTTGTTGTTGCTGTTGTTGCTAAATTCTAGCGAGAATATATATACCCTTTGAACTGATATGGTTCGTTTGTGTGTTGTATTCTTGTTTACTGTAATTACGAAAGAAAGAATCTCATTGCTCATAAGTGCTGCTTTCATGCACACGATTTCCGTCATAGGACATTTTTCTTCGCCTACTGGTACGGATGACATCCCCTTCGTGCATCTCCACGTTCCAGCCATAGGTTGATATCTCTTCAATAAGAGCTTCGTTATTCTCTAATGATGTGTCATTTATATTTAATCGTAAACCAAATGGCAGTCGTTACGTTGCTTGTATTTCTGTCAAAGGGTCAAATAATAGACCTTTATTCGTTTGTGCTGATGGGTTCATCAAGATTATCGACATCGCTGCTACATGGGTAGAGGATAAGTGTTTGTTATCCGAGAGATCAACGTTTAGTGAAATATCTAACAGGGAAGACAACATAAGTGGTTCTAATAGAATAGACGGTGTTCTCGTCGTGTGAGGCTGTAATAATATTAAAAACCCTTTGAGGCTAACAGTTGGAAACCCGTCGATTGTGTGACCTTCTATCGCACATGTGTTTAGGTTTCACAGTTCGAACATCTGAAAATACTACAGCGTTGCTTAAAAAAAAACGAATTAACATCGCATCTTAACGATGTTGACATACTGATGACTTAATACATATAGCTCCTAATGGTAATCTTTTACGATATTTACAATCGA
>JABUQX010002460.1:0-7500 GCA_015478945.1 Trachelipus rathkii | reverse complement strand
CTTATCTACCTATTTGTGCAGATAAAGTAAAGTATGAGACAGACAGATGGTATGACGCGTCACTGTAGCAACGCTACATCGGTTTTAATGAATCAAAACGAATGAAGATAAATAAAGAAAGATGGAATTGCAATCAGCTTATTTATTATGATCACTCTCTCTTGTCAGATTCGGTTTCCTTCAAATTTCTGTTTGTTTCATTTTTTTTCTTTTCTTTTTTTTTTTTTTGTTACAAATAATAAAAAATACATCAAGGATAACCTGTAAGTACTTAGTTGTATTTTATATATCAAAGTTTGACATTATTGCTGAAATTGCATTCAAAGTTTAAATTGTGGCTCAGAAGTGGAGCATAGTGCAAAAATAAACTAATATACTTTATAAGAATTTGACTCTCGAGTTTTGTGACTTTCAAAGTAAAAAGTTAAACAGTGTTAAAAGTTAACGGTTTAAATAACTATTTGTTTAATGATCAACAATTTCGGTGCATCAGGTTTAATGCTTGTTCTTTTCTCCCATTAGACTATTATCTTCGAAGGGATTGAAAAAGTAGTTACCAGTGGCATCTTGAGGCTGAACGATCACGTGACAAGGATTAAGAAATAACGATTGTGACAAATTTTAATAATTTATTGTTTAATATTAATCAAGTTCCCTAGGGCCTCACGGGCACTGTCCTATTCCGGAGGTGGGAGATGGGGGGAAACTTTCAAGGAAGAGAATTTTCGAGTGCGTCTCAGATTAATTTACGCTTGGAAATTCATTCCATGTACTATTAAAAGGGTTACTTTTCAAATTAAACTATTAATAATAAAAAAAATAATAAAAATATTGTTTTTTTTATTTTTTTTAAATTCCGTGGAAGAAATACAGAGATTCATTTCTTCCTGTTTTGATGTTTATTCCGTTATCATTTTAGATTTGAAGAGACCTCAACGCCAATTACACAGGCCTGCATTTTTTCACTTTTGCAAAATTGTTTTTAGTTTAACTGTTGAACTTTATGTTTTTTGATGTGCTGAATCCAAATATGACAGCAGTTGTTCTCTACCACGTAAGGATTTTTCACAAAACTCAATAACAAGTTATGAAGGTAAAACAGTAAATACTTATCAATAATGGTTAATTAAAAGTGTTTTAAATTGAAACACATTTATATATATATGGTGAAAAATATGTATAAAACAAATATATGAAAATGAAACATACAAATTTATAGCAGGGCGCAAATTTAAAGTCGACCTTACTCAGCCTCATAGTAGCGTTTTCGCTGATTTTGAAAGCTTCTTTTCTGACTTTTCCTTTTATATGTTGCTACTTCAGTTTCTCGAAGCAAACCCCAGCAGTAGTCCGCTATCATAATAGTATTCCAGCGACCCTGGTATCTCCTCTCCATTTCTTTCACATTTTGGTGGAAGCGCTCGCCTTGCTCTTCGCTAACAGCTCCTAGATTTTCTGGAAAGTAGTCCAAATGAGAATGAAGAAAGTGCAGCTTAAGGCTCATCAAACACCCAAGTTCTTTCAAATTTTGTAGCATATCTTCGACGATTGTCTTGAAATTTGTGTTTTTATTGTTTCCAAGAAACTTACTACTTCCTTGAATGACAGCCATGCAACTTTTTCTTTAACATCCATTTTCGTTTCAAACTGTGGGTCTTTCATTAGTTTTCGAATATCAGGACCGACAAATACTCCCTCTTTAATTTTTGCATCGGATAATGCAGGGAATTTGTCCCTTAGGTATTTGAAACATTCCCCTTCCTTAGAGAGAGCTTTTGTAAACTGCTTCATTATGCCAAGTTTGATGTGAAGTGGAGGCAGGAGTACGTTCTTTGGGTCCACAAGGTTTTCTTTCACGACGTTCTTTATTCCAATTTCAAACCCAGATCTCCTCGTCCACTCTTTTTGTATCCAATGCTGGGCTTTGTTTCGACTGTCCCACTCACACAAGAAACAAGGGTATTTGGTGTACCCGCCTTGCTGTCCTAGAAGCATGGAAATCACTTTCAAATCTCCACATATAGTCCACTCATGGTCCTTGTATTTTAACTTTGACAAAATCATACTCAGATTCTCGTAACGTTCTTTCAAATAAACAGAATGAGCAACTGGTACTGAGACAAACTTATTGCCTTTATGAAGGAGGACCGCCTTGAGACTTTGTTTGGACGAATCAATAAACAACTTCCACTCTTTTACATCATAGTTTACATTGAACATACTTAACAGCCCAGTGATATCATTGCAGAATACTAGTTCATCTTCTTGAGAAAAGTATTGAAGAAAATCTTTCTCTTTTTCTATACCATGAAAATGATGTAATACCTGGTGCTAATAAATTTTTTCCCTTCAACCTTGAGCCTAACAATTCGGCTGACTCCTTCGGTAGATCTAAATCCCTCACAAGATCATTTAATTCTGGTTGTGTAAACAATTGAGGTTCGTTGTTATAACCACTAAACTCTTCACCAGAACTGCTCCCTTCAGTGTCAGTATCATAAGATGTCGCAAAATCATCTAACGAACTTGGTGGAGTTGGTACAGGAACATCAGGACCATGATCAACAGGACGCATTGCGGATGGAAGATTTGGATACGAAATTACTTTTTTGTTTTTCAAGTTATAACCCGCAACATTGGTCAAGCAAAAATAACAATCATCAATATGATTTCTGGGCTCCCTCCAGACCATAGGCACTCCAAAACGCAAAGATTTTTTTTTACCTTTACACCACTGTCGAAGTTCTTCTATGCAAATGCAGCAGACTGTGTGTGGAGCCCATGCCTTATCCTGATCACCCAGTTTCACACCGAAATATGCAAAATAAACCGTCTTAACGAATGTAGTAATGTTCCGTTTTTGTTTTTTCACTACATAATTACCGCAGATGTAACAATAACTGTCAGGGCTAGTGCGACAACGACGATTAGATATCATAATGTGAACCCAGTGTTAGGTGAAATCGATCGCGAAGAAAAAATCACTTCAGCACTTTCCGCACGTCTTCTCAAATCAATAAACAACTCAGTACTGAACAGCTAAACAGAATGATGCAGCCTAGATTAGCAAGAAAGACAAGTTGAAACATGAGTAAACAGGTTGTCATTATGCTCTGTGTTCTTCATTATGTTCAGGTTGAACCTAAAAATTATATATATATATATATATATATAAGAGATATATATATATATATATATATATATATATATATATATATATATATATATATATGCATATATATATATATATATATTATTATTATAATTGTTGTTATTACATATATATATATATAAAGAAGATATATATATATATATATATATTATATAGCAGATGAGGAGTATATATATATATATATATATATATTGTTATTGTTATATATATATAAATATATGACAGGGTTCTTGACCTTGTTTAATATTTGTGGGTAACATTTACTACCAAGCAGTGTAAACACAGCCATGTAAAGACAGCAAGAGAAAATAACTAAGAAAATGATTACACGTGATTTGTGAAAAAACCTTACGTGATGGAGGGAAATGGACACATTTCTTCGAATTCATACAAACACCAAATACATGGAATAAGACAATTTATAGAAAATTTTATTTTATAGCCTGTGTTATTGTTAACTTCTAGAGATAAAAGGTAGATGGCTTACAAACCTTACATTCGTTGAAGACCACAACAATAAAAAGTTTCAATTTATATATATATAAAAAAGCATATATATATATATATATATATAGTAGATATATACATATATATATATATATATATATATGAGCATATATATATATATATATATATGCAATAAAATACCTCCTGATGTATTTTCACCATGCTGATTCGATCCTAGACCCTAGCAGATGATAAAGCAAGTTTGACCACTCGCCAATGATGAGCTGAAAGAAGAAACCTGGTTATTTTTACTGTCCACGCCCAGTACTTATCGTGCTTGCTCCTCCCGTCACCGAAGCAGGGGTCAAACAGGGTACCGCGCATGGTGAAGAAATAGGAACCGGTGTGGATTATTGTAAATACAAAACCGTATACCTGTAATTGCAGTGGTTGCGTCACCTGATATATTGGGCCATGCTGGGACTGACCCTGAGCCCAGATGAAAGGTAGTAGCGATCACTTCGCTGCCACGATAGCAAACAGAACCTCACGTTAGCTGCCAGGCTTCGCCTCACATTGGAGGGACGTAGGTCGCATGGTGAAGAATACCAACCAGGAGAATACATACACTCCAGCACCAGTAGTTCATAGTACAAAATACCCTGATGTATTTTTCACCATGCTACACTTATTACTATGGAATATGATTGCAGGTTGTTGCAATTTCTATGTATTTAATCCTCTGGTCTGCCTTCACCACGCAAGAAAATTCTCGTTTGAATCTCTGCGCCCGAGTGTGAAAGGGAGGAGCACGAGGAGTACTTTAAAGTGGAAAGTGAAGTATTCTGGTTCTTTCTCTTTCTTTGCTCTGGTCGTGGCTCTAGTGTCAAACACTTTGCATCGCTCATCTGCTAGGTTCAGGATCAACCTAGCATGGTGAAAATACATCAGGGGGTATTTATAAATACAAATTTGATTGCAGTGCTTGGTAATTTATGATATACAGGCGTTGTTGTTGTTGTTATATATATATATATACATATTATATATATTATATATATATATATATATATATGATATGCTATTATGTTATAATGATGTGAAACCTTCCAGAAGAGCATATATATATATATATATATAGTTATGTTATATATTATATATATATATATATGTATAAGGTATATTATGTTATTATAAACCCTAAAGTTGTTCTTCCATTTCTGGTCTGACAAAATTTATAAATGAAAAAAGCTAAAAACCACCTACTGTTCAATTATAGTAATTATTTGAGAAAACTTTGTATTTGTGGGAAAACGAGAAATGGTTGGAGAAGGGGCTGGGGAGACATTCATATTTCTTTCAGTTATGTAATGACGTAAATGGGTGAAAGCTTTATAATTTGCTTCAGAAACATTGTTTCCTCAAAAAACAGCCTTAGCATCAACTTTAGAAAATCTGACTTTATGGTTTTGAGACTGGAAAATACTGTTTCTAAATTGTTTTCGATTTTTTAAATCAATTTTAAATCATCAAATTAGATTTAAAAAATCACTTTGGGTAACTGTGATTTTAAACTGCTCCAAGACACATGTAAATTAGTTTTTGTTATGTGCCTTTTATTTTATTTCTTATTCTATTATATGTAAAAAATAATCTTCTCACGGTTTATCTGCTGATCTAGTATGCAACGTCTATTACCCTATCTATGTGGATCTTGCTATAGGAAACTAACAATAATAATAATAATAATAATAATAATAATAATAATGAATAATAATAATATAATAATAATAATAATAATACACACAATAATAATAATAATAATAATAATAATACACACACACAATAATAATGTAATAATAATAATAATAATAATCATAATTATAGTTTTTACAAGTTCTTATCATTCTCCTAAATCCATTAAATGTCTGTACCTTTTGAAAAATAGATTCAGTGCTCTTATTCTAGAATAAAAAGAAGCTAAAACTTTTAATATTATACCAATACTTCGCCTGTATACTTCACGCATGGGCATGATCACGGTAAACTAACTATTATTTATAATGCAGCTTAGAAAAATAAATTCTAATATAAATAATCCAAAATTATTTTACATTAATTAGAAGTTTAGCTCTACGGGAATAGTCTGTTAATATTTTTATTTTGTGTTGATGTCCACTGTCACTTGTATTATAATGTTTTCTCTCTTCTCAGAACAGGAAATGTTTTAAGCATCAAACATCATATACAGTGTCAGAAATTGCTTTGATCATTTTTCCTACTGAAAAAAAGGTGACTGATTAGATCACTGTCTAGAGTGATATGCCTATGTGTGGTGGAACATTGCTTATTTATTACAGCTTTGCTCCATTTTACAGTTATTCATTACAGTTATGAGTTTAAGCCACCGAACAGGTCGCTTTAATCCTCAAACACATAGTGTGCTACAAGTGTCAGGAATGAGTTTTTGGATTATTTTTCCTACCCAGTGACGATTGATCACCTGTGCTCCAACAGATATGTTCAATCGGTGAACACAAACTGCTATATAAGTTCGGATACCAAAATTCTTTTGTAGACAGTACTTTTTAACATTTGCCAAAATGATCTCATTAGTTCATTTGAGCTACTTTTATCTAGGTCACGTCTACCTCTGGCGTTTTTTAATAAAATAAAAAAATTCAGTTGAAACAAAGTTCACTTCAGTATATCCAACTCATCTTGAGTGAATCGATGTTGTTGCTGTTCACTATTTTCATAAGAGACTATTCACTTCTCAATTACATCAAGTGTGAAATAAATTCTTTTGGTAAACATTGGTTTGAAATTGTTTATGACAAAGTTTATGCCCATTACTTCGTGCTACTAATTGTTTAAAATCATGAACAAAGAATTGCCTGTAATCGATATTTTCAAATTTTATTTAGCATTTTGAAGACTTCTATTACCTTCTCTAATCTTTGTCTCTAAAGAACAGGTATAATTCATGTAGTCGTTGCTCGTATGACTTACCTCACAATTCTGGTATTAATTTGTTAGTTCTCCTTTGAATTCTCTAATTTTTTCTATGTTCTTTTGAGGTGTATGAACTCCTGGAAACCATAAAGGGCCTAGATGAGGTGCAACTAATGCTCTTATGAGAGGAACTATTATACTTTTTTAGATTTATATTCGAAATTTCTGGCAATAAATCCTAGAGCTTATTTGCTTTCTTAACAGCTTCAGCACATTATTTCGCAAACTTTAAATCCTTATTAATTAATACCACTATATCCTTTTCCACTGACAACTTTGATAACTGAGTCATCTATTTTGTAATCATATTCATTGTTCCTACTTCCAAAATGTATAACCCACATTTATCGGTATTAATTTTTATCGCCGCTGCTTTTGACCAATTATAATCTTTATCCAAATCGCTCTAAGATTTGATAATCTTTCTGCTACCTGTTGTGATTTCCAAAAGTTTCAGTCATCAGCAAATTTTCGAGGTATTACTTAAAATATCACCATCTGTATCATTTATATATATATCGAATATATTGAACCCAGACAGATCCTTGGGGTACACCACTAATAACAGAATACTTGCACCTATTCTGAGCACTCACCATGGACAGTAACTGCTGGTCGTCTGTCCAATTACCAATTTAATCCAATTTAAAAGCTTTCCTCGAATACCGTGAGCTCTAAGCTTTTCCAACAATCTTTGATGAGGGACGGTATCAAATGCCTTTTGAAAAACGAATAAACACATCAAAAGATTTGTAACTGATTCGCGACTATTAATAACAATGGCTGGCACGAGTAATGCAGAAAAAGTAAGTCAACGATAACAAGAAAACGGTTAAACACCCGTTCCGATTGAACGAAGTACATCG
>JABUQX010002459.1:0-33937 GCA_015478945.1 Trachelipus rathkii | reverse complement strand
GTGTGTAGCCCCAGTAAGGGGTTAAAAGCACCCTTCTAATGGATTTAAAATAGAGTACCGTATTCAAAGCCAGTCGATATACGAAGCAGTAGAGACTTGAAAACTGTTCCGAGCATACCTTCTTCTGGTTGAGTGGCAGATCGAACAGTGTAGAGCCTCCCATGTACATGTCTAATGGCGACGCTGTTGTGGATGGTTCGAGTCCTGGCGCGACTGAAATTTTTCATCGTCTTAATGTATGTGCAAATTCTTATTCGGCAACAAGCATCTTTGTGCCCATGTCACGGCGTTGGCTTGACTTTGGTTGGTTGCTCCTGTATAACCAAGGAGGCAACCCATCAAAAATGCCGTGCTAGCCCCATCAGAAGTCTATATCTATTACTTTTATATCATGTTACCTCTTATTTCCAGACCATAGTCTCGCTACTAACATTACAGCACCGGTAAATAAGCATACCCGTCAGGTTAAGACCCCTAGCACACCTCAAAGTCTTATTCCCTTTGCATACACTTAAGATTTAATTGCACAAGCAATCTTCCGCCACTCACAACTTTCATACTACATTATGCATCCATCCGTTCCTTTTCATCCACCATATATCCTAAAATTTGAACTCAGAACATTATGTTCCAGCTGCTCCTTTCTAACATGAACTTTACACAAGAAGAACTTATCCTACTCACAAATCATAACCTTAACTCTATCTCTAATGTTTACTTCAAACCGCCTCCTTTTACACACCCTACTGCAAAATCTCTCTCTACTAATCCCCCTCAAAGCTATTTCAGATTCGCCACACAAAACTAATCATCCGCATATAAATAGCTAGAGCACCCTTTCCACTCTTCTTTGCCATTCTCCATTACTCTAACATCCATCCCCTTAGCTACCTCACCCCAACCTTTTGATTCTTTTCAAACCCAAATCCATATATAATTATATATATTATATATATATTATATATTATATATATATATATATATATATATATATATATATATATATTATATATATATATATATATATATATATATATATATATATATACTATATATATTATATATATTAATATATATATACTACAATATATCTTTTTCAATTGAATCAATCAACAATCTAAAAAATTTACTTTAAAAATTGTTAAGAAAAAATCAATAATTATTTTTCTCCGGCTCCGGCTCACAACTCCGGACTATAGTTTCTGCAGCAGTTTGAAATTTGCTGCAAGTACCTTATCTGGCCAATAAATAATCTTCACGTACAAACAATATTTTTGAAAAAATTTATGCCCCAGAATCCGATTCCGTTTCATACTCGGCTAGGCGGGCTCCAGACGGCTCTGGATCCACGTAAGGTTTCTGCACTATTTGAATATTGTTTAGCACGTTCTTCTGCCAATAAACTTTTCACAAAAAAAAAATAAAAAAATATGAGGAACAAATTATACCCAGAATCGCCGGCTTCGTTTCCGGGAACGTCGGATCCGCGATCCAACTAAGGTTTCATGCCCACTATATTGAACATTAGTTCACACGTCTTCCGCGCAATAATTTTTCATACTAAAAAAAAGTATTTTCATTGAAAATATTTTATAAACAGTATCCGGCTCTAACCACGGCCCGGTTCCGACTCCGATCCGGATCCGACTAAGCGTTTTTGAACTATTTGAAAATTAGTCAGCAAATCTTCTGTGCTGGCAATACATTTTTCAACTAAAAAAACTTTCTTGAAAAAATATTTAATAAGCAAGATTCGGCGCCGGCATCCGACTCCGGATCCATGCTCCAGGATCCGGAAATCCATACAAAGCGTTCTTGCACTATTTGAAAATTGTTCAGCACCATCTTCCGCGCGTTCGGCGTCCAGGATCCGGCCCTCCCGATCCGACTAGGCTTTCTGTGACTAATTAGAAAAATTGTTTCAACTGTCTTCTGGCAATACATTTTTCGGCTTAAAAAGATATTTTTTTGAAGAAATTAATACCCAGGATCGCGCTCCGGGCCTCCTGGCTCCGCGCCCCGCAACGGCTCCTGGCCTCCGGATCCGGCTCCGACACCAACGGCTCCGAGTCTCGGCTTGCTTATCTGACTAAGTTTCTGCACTATTTTGAAAACTTGTTCAGCACTTCTTCTGGTCAATAAATTTTTTTTCACAAAAAAGAATATTTTCGAGAAAAACCACTACTCCGGCTCCGAATCCGGATCCGATTAAGGATACTGCACAATTTGATTTTTCTCGCTTCTTAAATAAATTTATTCTATTTATATAAGAAGAAAATTACCTCTTGAAAAAATTTATACCAAGGCATAAGGCTCCGAAATCTGGAATTCAGGAATCCGAACCCGACTAAGGTTTCTGCACTATTTGGAAATTGTTCAGTACGTTTTCTAGGCATATAAATTTTTTCACCTAAAAAATCATTTCTTTGAAAAAAATTCCATACCCAGGCTCCCGGCTCACGGCCTCCAGGACTACCAGCTCCGGCTCCTACTCCAGCTCCGACTTCACTTGTCGGCCTCCGGATCTGGACTAAGGGTTACTGAAACTTATTTGAACAATTGTTCACAAGTACGGTCTTCTTTGCAATAAAGTTCTCACCTAAAAATCATTTTTTTTAAAATAAATTCAATACCCAGGATCCGGCTCAAGGCTCCGGTTCCGGATCCGACTAAGTTTTCCTGAACTATTTGCGAAATTGGTTCAGACACGTCTTTACTATAATAATGAATTTTTCACCTCAAAAAAAATATTTTTTTTCAGAAAAAACATACTCACATGGTCTGACTCCATCTCCGACTTGTGAATCCGGCGTCCGGCTACCGACTCAATCCGGATCGGATTAAGGATTCTTGCACTATTTGAAAATTGGTCAGCAAGTGTCTTCTGGCAACTAAATTTTTCATCTAAGAAAAGTTATTTCTTTTGAAAAAATTCCTTTGCCAAGATCCGTTTCCGAATCCGGATCGGCATCCGTACTGGCTCCGGATCCGGACCACTATTTGAAAATTGTTCAGTGAGTCTTCTGGCATTAAATTTTATTCACCATAAAAAATAATTTTTTGAAAAAAATTCGATACCTCAGAGTTACCGGCGCTCGGTTCTGGCTCCAGGTCTTCCGGCTCTCGGGCTGCCGCGCTCCGACTTCACCTTCGGCTCCTGGATCTGACTAAGTTTCTCGCAACTATTTAAAGAATTGCTTTAGCACGACTTCTGAGCAATAATTTTCATTTCTAAAAAAAATATCCTTTTGGAAGAAAAAATTTGATTCAAACCTGTGCTGTAACAAATTTATAGGCCAAATACAACTTCGAAAGATGTTCAATTTCTCTTTGAACTCTCTGAAATTCAAGATACTTTCCTCTTTCGTCTTTCAATTTGTTCAAAGTAGGTGTTATTTCTTCTTCCAGAAGCTGAAAATAACAACAATAAGTATTGGATTTCAAGTTAATCTTTTTTTCATAAATACTGCACAATGGTAGCGATACCGAGTAGCTAGGCAAAAGGTCAGGGTTCGACCCTAGGTAGCAATTACCTAGAGTCATTCCCCTCATAGAATATGGCAATGCCCGTGAGGTGCTTTTTTAAAAAAAAACCATTCTTCTGTGTTAAGATTTTTTCAAGAAAGATTTTTACTCTTTGTAAATGTTACCAATGGTCAAACTACTTCAATTTTTTAAAACAATTTTCTCCATATATTAATTAGCATGGCTACTCTCATAATTCATACTTAAAAACAAAATATACTAGTACGTTTTAGTTAGTTATTAAAGTAAACTGCATGGTGTAGCTACCAGGACTATATCAAACTTATTAAAGCTTGTATTGTGGTTAGCATGAAAATTACTATAGTTTTTACTTTTGGGAGTAGCCTAGCCTTGTCAGTGTACATATTATTATTTAGGAGAATTGACAGGTGTGTATGTTACTGGCAATATTGATAAATATTTAGTTGACTGGGACAGTCACGATAGGCACATGTGGCTCCTAACTGGTTCTTTGTTTCCTTTATCTCTATCCGAGGTAATTCTACTAACTTTGTTTTAAATAGTGACTTCTCTGATGTACACATATGATGGTGTAAAGCAATGAAGAAATGTTTGTTAAGGTCTTCAGCTTGTCGAAAATATCCAGCGGTGTTAGATGTTCATTTCTGTCCATATCCATGTGAAGTACAGCACATTTGAGAATCTTTATGGCATATCGAATGCAAACTATATGCTATTTTAGATTGATAAGGCCGACTACTATTTTAATATGCGAAAAATAGAAAAGAGCTCTCCGACCTACAGACAAATATGGTACCAAATTACTATACTTTCTCCACACGAAAATGAGGAAATGAGAGAGCGCGAAACAAAAGTGAATAGGAAAAAATGTCCTCTAAGAAGCAAGTTGTTACGATCGTGAAGTCGACCAGAGTATTTGATTTAAAAATTTACACATATGCTGACGCTTAAAGGAGAACGCTTAAAATGAATTGAAATATAATTATAGTAAATCACTTGATTTTTAATAAAACTATGAACTTTATCAAAGTCCTGTGTACGAGATCGAAAAAGCAAACAATTAACTAATCATATTGAACCTCAATTACTAACTTTAGTCGTCTCATAAACCTTATTCGTCAAACACTTCAATCCATTATGTGATGCACAATATGCATTTCTCAATTAATTAGTTAAACAACAAACTGACTCTTTTAAGTTCATATATGAAACACATAGCATCTATGTATAAGAGTTTAGAGTGAAGAAAAAATTTTATCAGTACTGACAAAAACATTCTAATACTAATATCTAATTATATCCACCACATATATTCGAGAGTGGCGACGAGATCATCGCGCTCGTTTACAATAACTCAGAATATGAATGTAATGTACCAGAGTTAATAAATGTACACTCATTGTGTGAGAATCTAAATTTTTCAATATGAATAAGAAACTAAATAGAATGCTGTTACAATATATTTTCCAATTATCGATTTCTCAATAGCGCCTACTAGTGTGAGTCACGATTACAGCAGCAATCATAGAGTGCCTTACCTTGACTAATCCTTTAGACTAAGTATACTCATGTCATTCAGATAAAATAAACATAAAACATATCACAAATATGGTAAACAAATTTGAGCACTTCAAACAGTCCCTCTACACTGCACAAGTGATTAAAACCACAATTAGATATTGTTAGAGGATCTTATTAGATTTATACATCACTCTCTCTCTCAAAAAAAGAGTAAACTCCTTAAATAATATAAATATCTATTAACTACTTGAAAGAGAGAGGATGTCATAAACATCAGCTACTCTAGTTATGATATACTATGGAGACGTAATGCGTGATAATACGCCTCCTATACAGTAATACTGGGTTGATATTAGCGAAGTCTTGTTCTCAATCAGCTCGCTCTCATCACATCTCAAAAGAAGAAAGAATCTGAGTCAAATACAATTTCGTTGTCAAAAGGATATCTCAATATAAGTAAGTCATTTTTTTTTTATAATCAGCCTCGAAAAGGGTATCTTATTTTTTTCACATTCTATTCAATCCTATTACCTAGTAATGTATTCATTATACTTATTTAGCCTAAATTTATTGAAAATAAATATATATAATAATAATTTATAATTAAAATTACATATAATATAATATAGTAGGTAATAAGTAACTATTATACTGATAATCAAATAATCATATATTATATAATAATCATTTTATATAATATAATATAAGTTATATATATTATATTTAGATATACTAATATTAACACATACTAAATACAGCATATTTATATATAAATCCGTACAAAAGATTTATGAATATAGCATATAAAGCTTCATCTCTTCTTATATAATTACTAGAGTCACATACCAATAGAATACATTAATACCTAATAACTAACTTTACTATTATTTATATGTTTCATACATTTTCATTTAAATCCGCTCGGCCATAACCTATATATATAATTGGATCTGCTAGTTTCTATTTTATAAATACAATATAGTAATATAAATGTGATATTCTATGTCACATAAACTAGAATATAGGCCTAATCGAACAAAATTATAATTAAAATTCAACACCATAAAAAATATCAAATTACTCAAAAAATTAAATCCACAATTCCGTTTTCTTAAACTCCATCATAAAAAGCAAAATCCATGCGTGATGGGATTAAGATACTCAACAAGTGAAAAAATTTAAGCATAAGCTTTCCAAATATTTAACAATTTTTCATCTACAATAATAGGGCAAAGATAACAGAATATTGTAGACAGTTGAGCAGCCTCCAGTTTATGGTGTTTACCGGAGACCGTGGCAACGAAGAAGGAAAAAGACAAGAAGTAATAGTACTAGTAATAGTAATAAGAATCACCAAAACGAATTTAAACATTTTAAATAATTTATTAGCCGACTAGTTTCGGCTAAGAATCCTTCTTCTCATTAACATAGCTTACAATTATGTAGAGGATAATGAAGTAAAATTTCAAATAAAAATAATTGCATAGTAGCTAATAAAACGATGCAACCTGATAAATAAATAATTAAAGCTTGAGAAAAATAATTATTATTAAATAAATTATAGAAAAATTAGATGAATGTACAGGAGGTAATTATGCAATTAGGAAGATGTGCTGGAATTACAAACAAAATCTCCACTTCAAGTTTAAAAGAGACTAGTTAAGAGATTTAGATTATATTTTCAATTTAACTTATCATTAGATAATTTCACGAGCTGGACTATTCATCCACGAAGATATCATTAGAGCAGAAGAATCGCTTACTCTGATTTGTATGAGACATATATCATTCCTAAAATATGGTTAATCCTTCTCGGTATAATGATGGCACTTTCTCGAAGAAGATAATGAGAGCATTGTACGTCCTCTGAATCAAGGGATGAGGTATCCTACAATGTACTATTAAAATGTGTACTATGTCTATCTGAAGATAAATGGAAATAAACCATTAGTTATAGGCTCATCTAGCAATGACGGTGTGAGCAGGAACTATAAAGACATTTTAGCGGATTCAGTCTATAGATAAAATTCACAATTATATGTAAATTTAGGTTTTAATAATACAATATAAAAAAATATAATGATTATTTTAATAAATTAATAAATATTTCAAATATATAAATTAAAAATTACATTCTCATTTAAAAGATTACTAATATTTACTTTCATAATACCATAAAAAAATAGTTTTGCGAGTATATAAAATATACAATATTAAATAATATAATTATAAAATAATAATTAATATTTAAATATTTAAATTGGACTATAGCAAAACATTTCCACTATTATATAACTTATATAATAATAAATATATTCTCATAATTAAATATTAAAATATATAATAAATAGATTAAACTCACTTTAATTCTGATATGTTAAATTAATTAATATATATCAGTGAATTATTATACTTATCATTATATTTACCTATAAGACAGAAAAAAGTATTTACTAGCTAATAAATTATGATAAAAATTTTTAGTCCAATCCTTAAATCGAATACTGATAAATATTTAATCCAACATAACATTTACGATACAGAAAAAATAAAAAAAATTTTAATCCAAAAAAAAAAAAAGTTTTAAGAAACCTTTGATCGTTTATAAAATTATTGAAATTATTAAAAATAAACAATTTAAAAAATATGAAACTTCAACTCAGCTAACATCCTTATTGAATAACCAGACTCGACTATTCTTATACAATGAACTCATAATAAATAATCTCTCATAAGGAATTAAAAGCCAATTCGTTTTCAAATACTCCGAAGAGTCCCAGTATTAATGCATCAATTCATAGCACCACTAAGGATCTCTCATCACATTCAATCTTCTAAGGTTACTATTTTCATAGGTCAAGTTCACACTCACAATAATGGAAAATATGGAAAAACAATAAATATTTATAATAAAAAATTGTAAAATAATAATAATCAAACTTTAAATGACAAAATCATTATTCCATTTAGATAATAAAACTAGAACATAAATATAGATCAAGCTTCGCATTGTAAGTTAATACCATAAAATTAAATGAAACGTTTCTACTTATATGTACTTTTAATATTGTACTAGATTGATGAATAATTATTATAATACCTAAAAAAAATAATTAATAGATTTCTTAATATTTGAATACTAAAGGATCCCCGAAATATCTATGATTTTACGTCCGGTACGTCCGTTCATACATGTATCTAAATATATAAACTTAGTGTGTGAGTTGGTGTATATTTAATGATCGACTCCATTATAATATTTATGTGTATTTGACATATTTGCTTAATAAAATTTAACAATTATTATTATAATAAACTCATATATATATACGTGACTTCCAATATCCAAATACATAAGATTCAATATATCATTACTTATAGTAATGATAATATTTTTTATATAGTTTTAAGTATAAACTCATATTATCCTTTTATTTCATTTGATTACTATATAATCAACTATATATGATAATATAATATTAATAATACTTTATTAATCTATTACCAAATATAACTAATATTAAATGGTATACGCAGCCTATAATGATTTTTGACGTTTCATTGATATTAATATAATCATTCATTTTAATAAATATTTCATTCTGGGTTATATTATTTATCCTTCTAATGATTTTTAATTAATATTAACTTAATTTTCTAAGTAATTTATCGAAGCTTCAAATTTCTTCTTTTTTAAAACTTTAGGTAATTTTAATATATAGTTTAATACATAGATCTAATGGAATTTAACTAAGATAATTGATATAAGTTACTTTTATATCATTCCTACTACTCTCTCTCGTATTCATAGTACTGGCCAATCAGCTCTATTTTTAACAAACGCTGTAATGTACGTGAGCCGAGTAGCATGCACTTGTGAAACAGACATAAGTCGTAAGAAGAACTTTATGAACTGAAATAGTGTACGAGAAAAAGAAAAGAAAAAGGTGCCCAGCCTCTAACACGTCCCCCTTTAACCTTTTTAGATGAAACTATGTCGACTGTTTAAAGTACCCTAGGAACATATCCACTCTACCTAGATGTCTATCAACGCGAGGACACATACCAATGGACGCACTACAACGGGTAATCGATGCGCTGTAGGGTCAACATAAAGAGATGGACAAACTTAACTCAATAGATCCACTCTTACCAACTTAGAAATGATCCCGTCCATTATCAACTGCGCCATATAGCATCTCTTTTTATCATCAAGACCTCATATCCTAAAACTCACATTTCTCTCCTCCACAGGCAATGTCTAATTGAGGCAAGGAATTCTGAGTTACTAATCAAACTTTCACCAGTATCTCCCATGCGTCCGTTACAAAACACTTTCCTCATACACAGCAAATCTGTCACACACCTCTACACATTCCAATTATACCCATATTCAGTAATCATAATCAATCTCATCATTCACTCATGACCAAACAACATTTCTCTAACGACATTACTCTATACATATACCCTCTCATTCACTCACAACAAAAATCTCATTTTTTCACATCTGCAACATAAACTTTTCTAAATAATTCTCTTTTATCTCTTCATCTTATCAATTCTTCTCATTGTCCATCGAAAACTACTTATTAGTACTCATAATAACCTAAACCTATACGTTATATCCAGACGCAATAAGTAATACACTTGACTTGGTGAACGTTTTCAGGTAAACTGACACGATAGGACAATCATACTTCATAAGCTGAGAAAATGATATCAGTAGTTATAGAATATTGATAAATAAGTTATTAGTATAATATATTGTAACTAATACTATATATAAATAATAGGCTCAACAGCACTTAATACTTTAAATAACATACCGTACGTGATAGAAATGATATAAGTACTCGATATACATACCGTATGACAGACTATCACTAAGTAGAACTAAGATCCTACATATATAGTATATAACTATAAATATTACTATACGTAATATAAATAATTATAAAATTCTATATAATATATATAATATACATGAGTAGTAGTATATGCTACATAATTATATAACTATATACCATATAGGAATAAAATACCTAGTAATATGTCATACTATAGTAGTATAATAATTATTTATATAAGTTAATATAATTTATTATCATAGATTTTTAGATGATAAAGTATTTCTAGCGGGAACAACAATTGTTGACATAGTCTTTAGAATGATTCGGTGGCGACTGTCGGTGAAGTCTGAGGTAATTTCAGTAAGGGGTGAGGTAGTTGCGAGAAGTCGAGGTCGGAGTCGGAATTCGGTAATTTTTCAAAGCAAGCGTTGACTGAAGTCAGGAAGACGATCGGAGCGCAGAATGTCGGAGACGTAATCTCTGGAGCGAGTGTGGATCGGAGTCGGAAACTTTTGAACCGACTCCACAAATCCCTGCGTTGGAACTCATGATGGCGAGAATGGACAAGAGATGTGAGAGAGATGCCATAGTCTTCTATATAGTGCCTTCATTTGGATTTCTCGTTTTTCATATTTGCTGAGCGAATCTGAGAGAGTTAAGGGTTGTTTAGATAACCTCTCGGAAGATGCACAGCGGATGTTGTATAAAGTAGATTGATATATCTGGAAGTGCAAAGCAGTAGTATTATTATAAATACGCTGGAGTGTGGAGGGATGGTGTGGATGTACATGTTTCGTAGCATACCTCATTCTTCCAAGTTTGTGCTATACAGTATGGATATACCTAGGTCGAAAAACAAGAATTGTTCTTGCTATGCTCGGAACAAGTATTTGACTAGGGAGATTTATTAAAAAATACTTTTTCAGATATTATATCTGGAGTTTATGAGCAAATAGAGATACAAACTGATATTCTCAGAGAAATGCTATGTAAGAGTAGGATATTATCAGTGAATAGCAGAGATATGAGGCTGGTTGTTCCTATAAATCATGTGATCGTTTGTAAGACTGCACAGAGGGCGAGGACTATCTTCTTTGAATGAATCAATATGGTCTCTAAGGGAAACTGAGTAGATATAATGTTTTCAATAATATATACCGTACACTCATATTGTGAAAATTAATAGAATTGAGACGTACACAATATGCCAAGATACCAATATTCTCAAAAGTAGGAGAACCACATTCGAGAATAGCACCGGGATAAAGATAATATTTTCAGTATTGAAAAAGCTAAAATATGATAAAATCGTAAAAAGGCAAGGCAGTGTAACGCACTCACGTGAGCATTTTTCGCTTGTCAAAGAAATACGAATAAACGATTGTAACACAAACTACTTCCTCAGGTGACACAATCTGTGTGCGAAAGTTGCAGATGGGAAGTGGAGAGGAAGATAAACGACTAACTATTTCCATTCACTACTTTTTTGTGAGATTCATCAGATGAGCCTTCACACTCCGAGTAAATATTTTACATATAAGACTAGATTATATTATACAATATAATATTTTGTAAGTTTTGATCACAAGAATGCAAGTTAAATGTATACTATATAGATATATATAGCAATACATCATAAGAAAACAATTATTACAATATATTATATAAGTAAATATTCTAGAGTATATTAAAATTAAATAACAATAATACGTATTCTTTAATTATGAATAATATAATGAGTAATATCATAAACCATCTATATAGTATCTATAATATTATTGTTTATTACCTATGTATCATATAAAATATGCATCTTGGAACGCACGGAAAACTAAGATAATAATACCCGGATCATTAAATCCTATATTCAGATACTAGGATAAGGACTGTACAGACATAGACTCTAATCTTGATCCCATCTCTTATAAGGTGCTCTGTCATCAACAATCATGTGCATTCGAAGCTGATCACCCCTTACGCACCATATCGATATTGTCGGCTTTATGCAAGAATTAATCTAAGTATTTGCCCAGACTATCTCTATAAACTGATCTTTCTACGGTTTATCTACTTTAATATAAGCCACGTTGAATCTAGGCTACTTTATTCTACACTCTTCCCATCTCATCAATACGAGTCAGGATTTCGATTTATAACATATCAGACCAAATAGAATAACCTTTTTACATAACGTATTCTCCACACTGAAGCCTAGCTTAATCCTCCGACATCACACCACATATTCTTAGCTTTCTGTCTGTATCATGTCACCTCGTATGGCTCAATCACTATTGACGGATTGGACACCAGTCCCATTTACTCTAGCTTAAGTCAAGAAAAACTTTATATTCAAGAAATCACATACCACCATCTTACAATTATTCATTCATTTCTCCCTCTTCAATTTCGGAACGTGTCATTATTGTCTCACACTATGCTATACACAGTTCCTGTCCATTTTACATAGTCTGTTTTGACAATACATATCATTCTCTTTCTACAAAAGCATCAAGCATATATATCTCGCGCCTCATCATGGGTTGTCCCATTAGTACTGTGCCTACGTATCTAAATTAGCATCGCATGTTGCTTTTCTATATGGATACTCTGGTCCGAGTTGATTCCAGTACCACGTATCAATTATTCTCGTAATCTAGCCCTCTTCGGCTTATCTGAATTGCACACTTTGACGCATTTCTTGTCTACTGAGTGAGAACCGCCAGGCAGATCATGATTCTGCGCTGTGTCTAATATGCAACTATGTTCGATATAGGAAATTTTCGATCAATTTATAAAAGTGAGAAATATCCAATATCAATTATTTTTATAGAAATTGTTCCATGTCCATTCCCATGTACTTCTTCTCATAATCTTTCACATTCTCACGGACAATTGGAACTTCAATGAGAGAAATTGTTAAACCTGTATAAACTCTCAATACTCAACTATTCGTTTTCTATTCTATCTTTCTAAATTACATCATTTAGAACATATGAAAGCCTTACTCTCACATTCATATCACGTTTCGTTGCTTCGTATACAGGAATAAAACAACCGAACCATCTTTCCTTCCTTCTCAACTAGATGATTACATGTTATAAAATTTTAAATCATTATCTCTTGATAGAGTTTAAGATACAAGTAAATTTTCGTGTTGTTCGCATTGTATCTAACATATACACCAATTTTTTTAAATCTAATTGAGCTTACCCTATTTAAGCATTCTACTATGGTTCAAACTAATTAAATATATAGGTTGTATAGACATATCCAGATAAACTACCACAATTATCGCCGAGCTTACATACATTAAAATTTATATTAGAGAACCCTTATTTCAGTGCGAGGTCTGCTGCCTCACCTCAGTGTCTCTACAATACTATCATTTTCAAGCTAATGTTGTTATAAATCTAAGTATGCTATCAATCCACTGTGTCGTCATTCTTATCAAATACAATAACGATTTAAAAGATCCTATTGGTATTGTTTATATACCTTCAGCCGTACTGATCTCACGTCTAAGCCAAAATATACTTATATTTTACTTTTATTATATAGTGGTGAAGCTTTCAAATCAATTCCTTCTAACATACACATCGTGTTTTTCTTTGAATCTTTCCATTCCTTAGTTAAATTTACACATCATATCTATAAAGAATACTAATCCCAAACAATATTCGCTTTTATAAAAAAGTAAGCATTTACAATGCCTTTGAAAGATTTTTAATACACCCCTAATACAATTTTAAATACTATCAAACGCAATTGCATATATAACAAATTCGCCATATGCTATGGGACGGACCATCTTGTTACATCGGCGATGGACTAATTATCATACCCAGCGAGTTAAAACGCATAAGACATTTTCTAATATATAACTCTCCTAAATCAGCTTTAACAGTCCATCGAATTCTGCAGATGATAAAGAAGCAATATTTACCATTTCAATTCCTTGCGCTGCTTCCAAATACCTTTCACTGTTTTTGCGAAGCGGAAAAATTATATCATTAGAATATAAATATTATACAATCACTTGATAATTTATAATTAAAAATTATCCGGGCGAAAGATTGCCTTGACCATATAGTTCAAATTCTATACTCCCTCCACTCAGTGCCTTGCGGATGTGAAGAGGAGACGGCCACTAAATTAAACAATGTATCTATCATTCCATTTTATTTTTAGTTTTTGGAATTATTCTATGCCCCATTCCATGGACAAGAAGAGCCTTCCTGAACTGTCTCTAGCGCGAAGCAAAGGGATTACTTTGTTTTGTTTAGTATTTTCATAATATATCTGTGATGTGATATATAAGTATGAGAACAAATATTTTAGAGCGCCTAGGTGAACATATTATGGCTAAGCCGCATAATAAATAGTAATAATAATAACAATATAATAAATATTAATATATGAATATATACTATATAGATAGTACATATTAGATATAATAGACATATATATGCAGTAAAGGTAATAGATACTATATATAAATATATATAAATATTTATATGATATATATTGATATATAATTAATTCAATTAAAAACAGAATAATTTTGAAGAGATCTTCACGGAGAAAATGTGTCTAAATTGTTTCAAATCAGGTATGTCAAAAATAAACTCATTAAATATTTTAACAGATATATATATTTCATTATCGAATTCGTTTGATATACTCAAATTCAGAATATTTTATGTTAAAACTCGAAAAATAATTATTTGGCCTCATTTTAATTTGAGAGTAAAGCAGTAGTACAACCTACACAAAAAACAAAATCTAAGATTCTTGATATATGTAGGATAAGTTGGGCGGCCTATAATTTTGCACTCAGACTCTTGATAACAAAGAGGAATGATAATGTAAAATAAATTTTTTTATTTTTGTTTGAGTTTAAACCTCGATGTATTTAGTGTCAAAATTACAGTTAAGCCCAGGTTATTTCCTGAGTGTTAGTGCGGGCGGCCGGCCGACGAGGGCCCCGAGTCGTCCGAAGGCCAAGAGCGCGACTATTGAACGCCTCTGTGAAACGATTAGTGTATCTGAAGAGAGAAAGTGTGAGGAAAATTATGGATGAGTGCGAGAAGAAAGGGCATGATAGGAGAGAAATGGGCGCGGAATTTTCCGTACATGAACGGGGCCAGTCAAGGTTGTATTTGAGGCCACCACCTGGCAACCAGGGATGAACACACCTAAGCTAATTGACGATACTTACCGCATGAATGGAGGGCCGCCTCGCGTCCCATGACAGCTACTGGCAAATGAATAAATATTGTACTGTCAATGGACGAGTATTGCAGCTCTCAATAAATGCATCCGATGAGGCGGGCGAGGGACGTGAAGGTGGTAGCTAGGTAGACTTTGCTATTCCGTTACACTCTCAAGTGAATATTCTTATATATTTATTAATAAATTTTATAATAAATTAGCATTAACATCTACTATGTACATAATAAGATATAAAGTATATAAGTATATTTTACCCAATATCTCAGTATATTTATTTATATATATATAATATTAATATTCATCTAATATATATATTATTTATTGCTAGTATATTATTGCACACAGAATATAATTTATGAGCGAGTCAACTCTTATTCGGTTTAACTTGAAGTCCATTATTATAATATACATATGTGTCTATGTAATTGTGTAATTCTTACTCACAGCTCTTTTAGTTTACATAATACTATTATCTTTCAGATTTATTATGGTAATGTTACTAATTTTGCCAAATGTTTAAGCACTCTATAGCAATAATAAAATTTACACATACTGTTCCAGTGACAAGTATTGTCCTTTGCATGTAATAGAATATTACTCATGTCATCGCGATTATAAATTAAAGAACTAATACTCTACCAATAAATACTATTCTAGAAGACTCGGTAACTCGATCTTCCTGCTCCAGACTTGTGGGAAAACATTCCTATTTAATATAGGTTAAATCAATTGTAATTAGCAATTCAGTTTCTGCTGGACGTAACAATAGTAAATATCTAGCATGACAAGAATTAGATTTCAGAGAAGAATAGAAGGAATAGAATAAGAATTTCTGTCTGTCTTCCTTATTTAAATAGGAAAACTAATTCCAAAAATATTAGACAAGTCTATTCATAGAGTTGATTAACGAATAATTTAAAATGCATGTACATTAGTTCACTATGAATACCAAAATATAACAGATATCGTAAATATTGTCAGCTACAATGACTGCATATATAATCACTCAAAGATATTCTATAATTATTTGGTGTGTGCCAAAATGTGACTATTCTGTGATTGTTTGTAAACAAATGTACATTTTACCAAAAGCGAAACATCTCTAGTCTACACGATAGATTTTCTTTTGTTTGTCTCTAAAGAAACACTAGAGGAGGTTAAATTCTCAAGCTAAACAGAATTGACAGTGTGTATGAGTAAATTACCTCAAGTACGACAGCTAACAGCTTAATATATTGTTTACTTTATCCTTGGAGTCGAGGAGATACAATCTTATTAATTTATAATAATAATATCAAAATCACATAATGATGTAAAATTTTGCTGCTTTGTGTTCCATCCCCCTTACGGAAACTTTAAAATGCCATATAGAATTGAGCCAGTCTTGATAAAGCTTGAAAAATACCAAAAGTGTTGCGGAGTAGATATATCATCAACAATAATTCATTCACTTAATCACTGAAATGCCCTGAAATTTGCCACTTATGCAAAAACAACTGATATACAGCAAATAATTCAAATGATAGTACTGATAACTCATTTAGCAAATCACAAGTATAGTGAGATCATATTCCTTTTTCTCTATTTCCGGAAATGCCAAGGCAGTCCAAGCAGAAACGCTCTTGAGCTAGACTAAATTCAAATGCAATGGAGGCTGACAGTGCTATAATTCATTCTGTATAAGCACTAACTTTAGAACGTCAGAAACTACCGATCTTTGTAAGGTATTTGACATTTATATTAGTCATTTTGAGTTGATTGATAAATAATGTTAAGCAGCTACCTGAGACTCAATGCTGGGAAACCGGCGTAGAAAGATGAAAATGACTATAACATAGGAAAGATTTCATATTTAAGTGATATCATTGTGCATTTTTAAACAGATAGTTACAATACACGAATTGATGTGCTATATCTATATTCGTTAAATTTCCATCAATTCATATATGCATCACGAAAAGTTGAAATTTCTACCTAAAGAATCCATAAAGAAACGAGCAGCCAGGTCATTAGTAACATAGTATCAGACCCTTGATCAAGGTGAGAAATGTTAAATGATCTCGATGTTATCCTTATCAGAGATAATAAATTTGGTTTGCAATAAAGATAAGGCATTGGATTCTTACACTTCTGACCAAGCCCCTATGGAAATCTTGAAGTGTTTGGAATGTACATTTGAAACACGAAATCTAAAAATCTTGAAACTGCATTCACAAATTCATGTTGAAGTTAAGAAATGCACAGAATGCAATTTTGAAAGTAAGGATACAGAGACATTCAAAGGGCATCTAATAAATCACTTTAAACAGGAAAATGTAAAAGAACAAAAATTCAGAGAGAGGAAGAACCCACATTTAAATATTAAGAAGTTTAATTGCAGTGATTGTTCTTATGAAACCAAATGTAAAAGATCATATAATGCTCACTGTGCAAAACATAAAAATATTAAATTATTCAAATGTGACAATTGTGATTTTGAATCAAATTACATAAGGCATTTAAAACGTCATAAACAAAAGAGTTGCTTAAAAAAAGCTGAATTAAATTCCAATAAAAATTGTGATATTGTAAATAAATCGAAAAGGGCAAAATATTGTTCTTTATCTTTATCAGAGATAATGCTTTTAATTTATAATAATAGAATATCATTGGAGGATGATGCTTCTATTCCACCCCTTAAAGAACCTTTAAAATGCTCAGAGTGTAGTTTTGAAACTAGAAATCAAAAGTGTTTGGAATTTCATTCACAAATTCATTCTGAAGTCCAGAAATGCCCAGAATGCAGTTATGAAAGTACTGATACAGAGACATTCAAAGATCATCTTATAAAAACTCACTTGCATCAGTCCACAAGTGAAAGTGAATCTGTTCCTTACTCTTTCAGAAAAAGATCAAGACAGTCTAACATGACTGTTTTAGACGAATTATCTGATGAAGAGCACTGCAACATGCCAGAGAGCCAAAAAAGTCAGGACTCTGACTTTGAGGATGAAATATCAGATAATGACGAGCCTCGTAGAAAGAAAAAGTTTAAATGCCAAGAATGTAGTTATGCAACAAACAAAAATGAACCTTTTATTGCTCATTGTTTAAGTCATGCAAATGAAAAACTATTCCAGTGTGAACATTGTTATTATAAAACAAATTACAGGTCTACAATCAAACGTCATAATATGAAATGCTTAAAGAATCCTGAAAACAATCTTAGTAAATGTTTCAGCTTTGTTAATTATGAGGATGCAAATTATCATTTGTTATCCTTATCTGATATAATAAATTTGGCTTGTAATAAAGGTAATTCATTGGATGTTATTGCTTCTGATCGAGCCACCATGGATGTTTTGAAGTGTATGGAATGTACATTTGAAACAGGAAATCTAAAAATCTTGAAACTGCATTCACAAATTCATGTTGAAGTTAAGAAATGCACAGAATGCAATTTTGAAAGTAAGGATGCAGAGACATTTAAAGAGCATCTAATAAATCACTTTTAACAGGAGAATGTGAAAAAAACAAAAATTAGTAATGAGAATCAACATTTAAATGTTACGAAATTTGAATCTCTTCATTAATTGGAAGCGTATATTAAGATTTTTAGTTAAATTTATAGCAAATGACAAATACATAATAAAAGTGCTCATAAGTAACACCAACCCATACAAGTTAATTAATTCGTCATAAACAAAAGAGTTGCTTAAAGAAAGCTGAATTAAATTCCAACAAAAATTGTGATATTGTTAATCAATCGAAAAGCACAAAATATTGTTCTTTATCTTTATCAGAGATAATGATTTTAATTTATAATAATAGAATATCATTGAATGAAAATGCTTCTGTTTCATCCCCTACAGAACCTTTAAAATGCTCAGAGTGTAGTTTTGAAACTGAAAATCAAAAGTGTTTGGAATTTCATTCACAAATTCATTCTGAAGTTCAGAAATGCCCTGAATGTAATTATGAAAGCACTGATACAGAAACATTCAAAAATCATCTGATATCTCACTTATATCAATCCACAAGTGAAAACGAATCTGTTCCTTTGTTTAGGAAAATGTCAAGACAGTCCAGCATAACTACTACGGACAACTCGACCAATAAAGAGCACAGCGAAATGTCAGACAGTCTCAAACATCAGGATTCTGACTTTGAGGATGAAATGTCACACTTAATCGGATATAGTGCCAATGCCCAAATGAAAAGGCAATATAAATGTGATGTGTGTGATTTTAAATCTGAATTTTATCCCAATCTTGTCTCTCATTTGCTACTACATAAGGAAAAAAACGATTATGGTTATATTACAGCTCAGTTGGAGAATTTAAAAAAGGTTTATTCTTTGTCTGATATTATATCGATGATCTATAGAGATGAAAAAGAAGTAACCCAAGAAATAAATTTGAATTCGGATACAAACTTGCATAAATGCACTCAGTGCAGCTTCGAATGCAATGATGAAGAGCAACTTTCGCAACATTTGTCTTCTCATTCCAGCGAAAAAAGGTTTATTTGTTCTCAGTGCAGTTTTGAAGGTAACAATGAAAGTGAGCTTGATTCTCATTTATCAACTCATTCTTCATTTAAATGTTCAAAATGTTCTTATGAAAGCTCTGATGTTGCCGCATTTAACTTGCATTCTTGTGATCCCAACAGTGATAAAGTCTTTAAATGTAAAATATGTAATTTTGAGACTAAAAAGGAAAAGCATTTTACTCTCCATTCTCAAATTCATGCAAAACTTCGCAAGTGCACTGAATGCAATTACTCAAATCACCGTAGAAATGAATTTAAGAACCATCTTTTAATTCATTTACCATCAAAGTTATATACCTGCTCTGAATGTGGTTATAAAACTAATCGTATTGGTACCTTCAGAGCTCATCTTTTAAATCACACTGGTATGAAAATATTTCATTGTCCTGAATGCGATTATAAGACGAATCGAAAAGATTGTTTAAAACTTCATCTTGAAAACCACTTTGAATATAAAACTTTTAGATGTTCAGAATGTGATTATTCTGCTAGTAAATCGCAACAATTGAAAGTTCATATTCTTAATCATAGTCAGAAGAAACAATTCTTGTGTTCTGAATGTAATTACGGTAGCAATTTGAAAAGTAGATTGAAGGAACACATGTTACAACACTCCAGCGAAAAACTATTCAAATGTTCAAAATGTGATTTCGGGACTAATAAAATTAGAAATATGAAAGAGCATGAGGCCAGACGTCACGGTGGTCAGTATTCATATGCTTGTTCTCATTGTGATTTTAAGTGTTATAAGTCATCCTCATTAAAAACACATTCTCAAATACACAGTGACACCAAATTATTAAAATGTCCACATTGTAGCTACGAAACTCATTCAAATTTGAAATTACATATACAAAACATGCATACCAAAACAAAGATGTTTAAATGCTCCGAATGCAAATATGAAGGCAACCATAGAAGCAACTTCCTTACTCACATTCGCACTCATTCCAATGAGCGGAAATACTCATGTTCTGAGTGTAGTTTTGCTTCTAATCGTAAAGATAATCTGAAAGTGCATATGACGACTCATTTGAAAGAGAAATTGTTCAAGTGTGCTGATTGCCCTTATAAGTGCAGTAATAAATATCAGTTAAGACGTCATGTACTCAAACACTAGAAAATTAAAAGAAAAAAAATTTAATATATTTTTATATAAAATTTAAAAAGAAGAAGAAATCTTAGTGTTCAAATGAGTTTTGTTGAGTTGGTAGTTTTGTTACGAAGTTGATGTTGGTTTTTCAAATGAGTTGAGTTGGAGTCAGATTTGGGAAAGTGTTTTTAATGATATTTATTTAATTCAATCTTGCTTTACATTTTAGATATTCTTTTAAAAAGAAAATCCATCGTAAATTCATGCTAAGTATATTAGCCTTATTTAGTTTTCTCAAATTAAATCTAACCATTCCATTGTCCGTTTATTTTTGCTTATAAGGTAAAATCAGCAGTGTTTTAACATTTTTAAGGGATTTGAACACATTTCTTTTGTCAATATAAAGTTAGATAAAATGCTGTAGAAAAGGTTTGTAAAAAGAGATGAAGATGAATACTGTAGAAAAAACTCATTCTAGTACCTGATCTGTTAACCTAAATCCTCATTTGCAACAGAAGTTTCCGAAGATACTAGAAGTAGTAGTATAAAATATGAGGAAAATATTCCCCAAAAGAAATTTAAAAGTTGTATCAAAATGAACGTCAAAACATGGACTGGTTACCCCATTTATAGTTGGTGATAATGTTACATACAAGTGGTAGAAATAAACGAAAAGAATTGAGTCTTACTTAAAACCACTAAAATGAAGATCTAAGATGATTTGAATCTCTTCATTAATTGGAAGCGTATATTAAGATTTTAAGTTAAATTTATAGCAAATGTCAAATACACAATAAAAGTGCTCATAAGTAACACCAACCCACACAAGTTAATTGAACAAGTGAACCCACGATCATAGTAACCCTTATTTCAATATTAAATCTATTGGCTGGTATTATTGTCCATTAGCACATTATAAGCAAGTTTAAACGTTCTCAATTTATGTTATTACAAAGCCACTGACTTTATTATGTTACTGTTATATTTACAATGGAAAAATGAATTTGTCGTTAAAAGTTGATTATCTAATCTTTACAATTTTTTATTAAAAATGTTTATTAGTTTTTTCAATATTCTCATTTATTTGAGTGTGACCTTGACCTAGAAAATAACCTGAAGATTGATGTGATGACGAAGATCCTTGTGGTGCTTATGGAATGATGCAATAAAATGGGACTCTTCGGAGGAGTTTGAGACCGACTTGCTTTTAATCCTTTGAGAGATTTTATTATCGGTTCATTGTTTAAAATAGGTCGAGTCTGGTATTTCAAAGGATTGTAGCCTGAGTTGAAGTTTCATATTTCGTAATTGGTTTAATTGGAGTAAGTTTCAAAATTTTAAACCGACAACACAACCCTGGGAAAACTCTTTACTTCTTGGATTAAAATCTTTTTTTTTTTCTGTATCGTAAATGTTGTTGACTATCACACCATAGCAGTTTAAATTTAAATATTTCAGTTGTTCGATTAGCTGATTGGACAAAATTTTATATATGCTTTGTATACATATGAGATTTGCATATGAGAATCGAATATATTACCCAGATAAGGTACTCTATTTTAATTTAATATTATTGAGAAAATTTTAAGTTAATAGTGAATGTTTTGCTAGTCATAATTTTATTATTTTTATAATTTTATTGTCATAATTATGTACTCGCAAAACCTATTTTTTTATGGTTTATGAAAGATTGTAAGGTTTTAATTAGAATGAATATTTTTTAATTATATTTGAAATATTTTCATTTTAAAACCATCTTTTTTTTATTGTATTTATTAAACTAATTTAATTATTTTTTTATTTAACTGAATTCTATTTTAATCTGTACAAGTAGCTTACTTTTTTTCCATTATCTTCATAGAAATATTAAATTTTGTAGCTATATGACGGACGCTTATTGAATTTTGAAGACATTTGAGTGAATTGAATAAGCCATCGTCTTTCTTGATATGAGAGAAAGCAAGCTAATCATTTTATGTAATTAAATTTTAAAAATTCAGTATTTGTTTCCAGCCCCCTCTCTGAAATTTTTAGACATGTTGACAAAAAAAAAATGAAAATAAAAATTGCTATACAAACCTCCTACATTAAGAATTATCTATTTTTTTTTCTTCTAGACATTACTTCACTTGTCTTATTTTAATTCTTAGTCTGAACCTGCCCAAGTTGCAGGTAATCAAATTCATGGGATGCCTCAAGCTGCTATATTCTGTTTTATGGAACTATTCTTGGCCTGAAAATCGTTAAATTTGAAGCTTATGAGTAATTTTTGCTTGTTGTTCCTATTTAACACACTGGTTTGACCTTTTATGATAAATTCAAATAAATTTTGTGTTTATTTTGTAAAATCTTATTTTGTGTTTGAATTTTAATCTAATTTTGTTACCGATAGGCCTATTCTAGTTTATGTGCAGACACCATTTAATTACTTTGTATTTTAAAGAAGACTTCAGCAGATCCCAATTATATAATCGTGTTGGGCGAGCGGACTTTCAATGACAAAGTAAGAAACATAAAAGAAAAAAAAGGTTTAGGTTATAAGTATTGGTAGGCTCTGATTTAGAAGAGAAGCTTTATGAAAAGTTCAAATCTTTTGACGGATTTTAAATGCTATCCAAACCCTTGTCAATAGAACACTTTAAACATGAACCAACTCTCTTGTTGGTATTGTTACGAAAATATCTTCCCTAGTTATTATAAAGTGATTTTTAATACATTTCTTTACAATTTTATATTTCTTAGTTTCGAACAGTAGGAATAATGCAGGGATCCCGGCGGTGTAAAAATGCATTTGGATCTTTGCAATTTCAGTTTTGGTAGAAGGGCAACAAAAGGACTGGTAAAATAATACAGGCGTGTTTCGCGAACGCATTAGTTGCTAGCAAATATAATTTATAACATATTCAAATAGCAATAAGCTTGTTGAACATTTAAAATAGAAAGACCCTCCCCTTAAATCTTGAACTGTTAGACGTGTTTGAAAGTGCTCCTTGTTGGTTTTATTTATTTTATTCGCTTATTATTGTGTTGTGCTGTGTTTAGTGAAAGTGCATGTGTTATTTGTTCAAATCATTTTGTTTTAGATTGAAGTTTTATTAAAATCATCTATTTACAAAATATCATTTATTCGTTTTTTAAATAGGTCTGCGTTTGCGTTTTAAAAGATAAGTTTTAGAATTTAAATTTTTTTTCCTTTTTTTATTTGTAGGTTTTAACAAATTTTAATATTGCCTTTCGAGTGTAGCAAAGTTGTATAGGTTTAAGTTTTTATTTTTTCATTGTATAGTAGTATATTTTTTTATAATTTCAGACTTAAAATTTTTAAGTATCATACGGTGGTTGTGTTCATTTTAATCCCGGTTTCTCCTATTGTTTTAGGCTGTTTTTGTCTATAGTTCTTATTTGTGTATGTGTGAAAGATGGCAGATTTGGCGTAGGGCGCGGGCTTTCCATTGAACTTTACCAAATCCGCGCTTAAACTCTAACTTGCCTCTTGGAATATACACCTATCTCTTACTCTAACCCTAACCTTTTGCCTCACAATCTGAAGCTCAGATGGCTAAGAATTCATCCTCTGACTCGTTTAATGTATCCCAACTATAGAACGTTTCATAATTCCGTCTGAAGGGTGGAGTTGTGCTGCCTATGTAAACATTAATACTCCGTAACACGGCTCGTAGAATTCTCGAATTCTTCTAACTGTATATGTTCTTGGGCTCAAAGCTTCGTTTCTTTCTACTACAATAATTCTTTGCTTCTGCTCTCCTAAGTTCCTAACAGAACAGATTTTCACTCTTTCTTTGAATATCTTTACTACTTCTTACGGGACTGTTATATCTTCTGCATCCCAAATACTGAGGTCCTCTAATTTAGGGGATTTCGATGTAACACAACAATGAATGGTTGGGTCCTCTCATGACTGATTTAAAGTGGGAGGAGGCGAATCATTCAAGCATCTCTCAAAAGACTGGAGCAACTAATGCAAGGAACGCTACACACATTCCGGATCGTTCCCAACCCAATTCTTGAACACACTTGACCTATGTCTCACCACTTGTCCTTCTCTCTGTAAAATTACACCACCTTCGCTCCTATTGGTAAATCTAACCACAACCTATATCTCTTAATTTTAATACTTCTCCAAAAACACAAACCAGCCATGAGGTTATCTGGACTTTTGATTCGGGTGATGGGGGGCCTTGCGTCGCTTCAACGCTAATACTGGAGTGACTGCTGCTTTGACTCTGATGACGCTCGGCTTCTGCCACTAAGATGGGAGCTGTGAATCGTTGACGGGATAAGCAGGTTCATTCTTCTTCGACTAAATCTTCTCTCCTCATAATCTCATGGTTCGATCGTGCTTGTTTCTCTGCCATTCAGGCTAGAGACAGCGGCGTATCGGAGTGGAAAAATTCTCGTTCTTCTATCATCTCGCCTAATTTCACTCAGCATAGAAATCGATGCAGGCTACTCTTCGACGAGCAGCGGGCTTTCATCAAAACGAAAGTGCGCTTACCTCCTTGGTTCTTCCTACTGGACAAATCTTTCTGGCGTCGTTGCCAAAAAACATCTTTAACAACTTCTGTAAATGTACCTTTCCTCCTCTTATTCATCTGATTTCTCTGTGCGAACTCTCAACTGAAAAGGCCAATCTCTCCGGCCTCCTATTTTCCTCTAACTCAACCCTGGACGTTTCTGCATTCCTCCTCCTCCTTCTCTTCCTCATCCTCCAGGTGTCTCATGTCTTTGCCTGTGATTACATTTGACCAGGTGCATGGCTTCTGAAATCTATGAACGTATGGGAAAGCGGGTGGCCCGAATGGCATTCCTCCCCGATTTTGAGGGAATGGGCTTAAGTGCTGACCCCAGCCCCTCGTTCGGCATATTCTCCGTATGTCTCGATACTAGCACTTTCCCTTCAGCTTGTTGGAAGCTGCACATGTCAAACCTTGTCCGAGAAAAGGAAGGCCGCTTGACCCTTCAGACTAATCGCCCTTATAGCTCTCACTTGTTATCGTCTAAGATCGTTTGAAAACCCTCTTAACCTCTCACTCTTAGACCATTTGGAATCTCATTCTCTTCTCCGATCGCCAGTACGCTTTCGGCGTTCAAGGTCTACTGGCATATTACTTTCCTATTTAAGCGACTTAGGATTTTCCGCTTTGGGAACTACGGGGAACTTGGCGTAGTGGCGCTTGACATATCCAAAATCTTTGACTGAGTATGGCACGCGTCAGACTGCTCGCCAGCTCCCCTCCTTTGTTTCCTCCTTCTCTTGCTTATAGTCTAAGCTTTCTTTTCAAGTTGTCAATATCGGCTGTGGTTGCATGGAGCCGACTCGTCTTTTTCCTGTCAATAGTGGTGTTCCTCAAGGTTCGGTCTTATCCCCTACTTTATTTACTTCTTCATTCAATGATCTTCTCACCTGCACATCTAAAACTATCCACCCATATTCCGATGATTCGACCCTTCACTCTTCAACTGCATTTCAATTCTGCTACTTTTTTTACTTCTAGAAATGCTTCTCGTCGATGTATAACCTTTCCGAGTCTAATTCTCGCTGATCTTGGACTAGAATTTCGATTGGGGTCGTCTCAACCCTTGTGAAATTCGATTCTTTAAAAAATCAACTTCTACAAATCTCCCGCTCTAAAACACTTCAAACCTTTCTATATCTTTCGGACGGTGTCTCTCGCCTCTTCTGTTGACAATATAAAACGAAAAGATGTCTTGGAAACCTCATCAAACCGGTTGTGGTTGGCTCAAAGAAACTGGGAGTTCTAATTATACTGCGAGACTTTTTTTCCTGTTCTCAGGTTACTCCAGCTTACAAGGGTCTCATTCCGCCCTATGTATGGAGTAGTACTGCTCTTATATCTGGTGGGTGGGGCTCTGGTTTCGACAGGGTTGAGTCAAAAGCCAAAAGGTCTATAAACTGTTCTGTACTTTCCAAGTTCACTTGACCCTCTATCTTTGCGGCGCGATGTTGGTACTTTATCTCTTTTCTATAGGTACCGCAAGCGGCAGGTGTTCGAAGGAACTTACCACTTGCGTACCACCACTTCTACGACGCCCTCGTAGCACAAGGGGTGCTGTTGTCTGCTCACGATTTTGTGTTGATATGGTAACTCCAGGCTAGTTGGCTGCGGTGCTTTTCTTTATTTCCTGCCACCTCTGTTCTAAGGAATCTCTTCCATCTTCTGGTCGTTTCATGCTGGGATTTTAATGCCTCCCTCAGCTTATACGGCCGGCGTCTGCTCATCTGCGTTAACTTACGCATAGGATGAAATTTTGGCGTGCAACCAAGCCCCCTCTTGAATTAGGCTCGCCCGGTGAGGGTGGTGGTACTAAAAAAAATTTTTTTTGAATTAAACTATTTATTATAACAATATACCAGTAGGGAGGTTTAAAAGAAAGCCTACATTATTGCTCCCCATCAGAATTGTTACTATTTACTTACTTACCTTACAAAAAATTCAAAATATAATCATAATAATTATCGACATATATATATTATATATATATATATATATATTTATATATATATATTAAATGTATTATGTTATATATATATAATATTATATAATAATTATATATATATAATATATCTAGAAATAAGCATATATTATATATATTATAATTATATATATATATATATATAATATATAATATATATATATATATAAATATATATATATATATATATATATATATATATATAGGCCTATATATATATATATATAAAATATATATATATATATATATATATATATATATATATATATATGATTTACTTATTTCTATAAAAATATACATACACATATACAAACTAATATAGGCTATATATATATATATATATATATAATATATATTATATTATATAATATATATATATATATAATATATATATAAATATATCATATTAGGCCTATATATATTACTATATATATATATCTTTCTTTCCTTCTCATCTTCTTGTTTTCCCCAAAATTGGGGTAAGGTGCGCTACAAGCTATCGTGAAAAGAAAAGCAGATAGGAGGAACAGTGACAAACGTCGAAAGAAAAGCCCAGGCCTTACCGCCCGCCTCTGTACCATTAATGTAGTGAGAGCTCGTCACGACAGAAAATCCACCCTAGAGCATCATGGCACCGCGACGGACCCTCGCTATGGTAAATCGTCAATGTAAGGGTTCATCCCCTGCCCAGGTGCCCACAACCACTGCCCCCATTACAAAACCCCGGCCATTCTCTCCTATCATCACCTTTCTTCTCGCCTCTGCCAAACCACATTTCTCTTCTTCAGAACAGTCGTTGACCGACTCAATCCTTTCTCATTCGGTCTCCAGCCGTCGGTTCCCAACACACTATACATCCGCTTTGACCAACCGACTTTCATTCATCCTTTCCACATGACCAAAACCATGCTGTCAACATACTTTCATTGTATTCTCTCACTTTTACCCTTGTCTCACACCACACAAACTCTCTAATACGTTCATTCCTCACTTTATTAATTCTTGTCACACCTAGCATGCCCCTAAGATCTGTCCATCTGAACACATTTGAAACTTTAGATCTATACTTCTTATTCCAGACCATAGTACTCACTACCATACAATAACACAGGTACACATTACCCTCATGTTAAGACTCTAGCGCATCAAGACTTAGCCCTTTGTACAATTCACCAGACGATTATAATTGCACCAGCCACCCTTCCGTGCCAGCAAACTTTCCTACACACTCGTGCATCATGCCGGTTTCCCTTCTCATCAACACATACCCTAAATATTTAAACAGACACTTGTCCAGCTGCTCATCATCTAAACATAAAACTTCACACTGAGGACTGTCCTCCACTCACAACCATAACCAGGTATCTTTCTACGTTTACTTTCAAAACCCCTCCTTTTACACATTACCCTGCCAAATTTCTCCACCAATCTCTCAAACTCTCTTCAGATTCGCCACACAGAACCAATCATCCGCATATAATAGGTAGGGGCACCCTCCACTCCTCTCCATTCTCCATTCATTCTAACACCATTCTGCCATCCCCACCTCGAAATTCTTTCATAACCCCATCCATATACATTTGAATAACCAAGGAGACATAACACAACCCTGTTTTCTCACTCCGCTAGTAATCCAAACCGTCACCATTGACGACCATTTTTCTTACCACACGCTTTCACTATCGTCCATACATACATTTTGATTCCATTCAGAGCCTACCACCAACTCCATGTATCACTAATACCTACCATAAAGCTTCCCTATCATTTAACTCTATCTATACGCCTGTTGTAAATACATAAAACCTAAATGTAAATTTATTCTCTTCTCCCTCATTTTCTCAATCATTTTTTGTTTCATGTAAAGATTTGATCCACAAAACCTCTACAACTCCTAAATCTTCCGGCCTCCTATTTCCTCTAAACTCAACCCTGGATGATTCGGGCATTCCTCCTCCTTCTCTTCCTTCACCTTCTCTCAGGTAACCTATGTCTTTGCCTGTGATTACATTTGAATTTTGACATTTGAATTTCATTTGCCCAGGTGGGCCACAAACCATACCCCCATACAAAAACCCCGGCCATTTCTTCCTATCACTGAACAAATCTGGGGGCAATTGAAGGAAGCAATTGTTAGTAGTGCAAATAGGAAGGTTGGATGTGCTAGAAGTGGAAGTAAAAGAATGTTAACAAGCGATGTGGAATGAAGAGGTGATGAAAGCGGTTAAGGAAAAAGAAGCGTGGTTGAATGTACTAAAAGAAATGATGAATTTTCAAAAGAAAGATGCTTAAATTATATAAGAGGCAAAAAAAATACTAAAAGGTGCATACGAAGGAGAAAACAGAGGTAAATGAAACAGTTTGGAAGGAGAATGAAAGGGGGACTGAAAAGGGAATAGGAAGCTCTTCTGGAAGGAAGGCGAAAGGTTAAGAATGAGAAATAAGGGGAATCTGCTTGAATAATGAATAGGATGTTGCTTTTGTAAACTGATGAAATGGATGTGGGGAGTGTGGAAAGAACACTTCGAAAATCATCACAATGTTAACAGTAATGATGAGGTGTTAGTGGAATGTGTGTGGTTTTGATGGTTGCAAGAAGGAATAGGTATGTTGGGGATGAGGCCATTAGTAAGGAGGTAGATGGGTAGAGTGAGAAAAGATTGAAGAATTGGTAGATCGTGCAGGATGTATTAGATAAAATTACAGTGAAATGATCAACAGCGGAGGCGAGATGGTGATTGATTGGATCTGGAAGTTGTGTAATAAAGCGTTTATGGAGGGTATATTTCCAAGGGATTGGAGGAAGAGCGGTAAGATATATATATATATATATACTATATATATATATATATATATATATATATATATATATATATATTATATTATATATATATTATATTAAATAATTACTATACTATATATATATATATATCTTCTTCTTTCTTTTCTTTTATCTTCCTCTTTGCCCCAAGACTGGGTAAAGGGTGCGTGTCATGCATCGGACAAAGAAAGCAGTAGAAGAATATGGAACCAGTCGAAAGAAAGGCCCAGCCTTACAGCCCGCTTTATACATTAATTAGGTGAGAACTCGTCACGAGACAGGAAAAATCCACCTATCGGCTTCATGGGACCGCGACCGGACCCTCACTGGGTAAGATCGTCAGGAAAGGGTTCCATCCCTTGGCCTCAGGTGGCCACAAACCATACCCCCATACAAAAACCCCGCCATTCTCTCCTATCATGCACCTTTTTCTTCGCCCTCTGCCAACTCACAATTTCTCCCTTCAAACATCGTTCACCGGACTCATCCACTTTCTCTCGTCTCCCCCAGCCGGTCGGTTCCAACACACTCTCACTATACATCCGCTTTAACAACCGACTATCATTCATCCTTCCACGTGAGAAAAAACAATCTCAACATACTTTCATTTGTTTCTCTGTCATTTACCCCTTTCTTCACACCACAGCACTCTCTAATACTGTCATTCCTCATTTTATTAAATCTCTTTTACAGCTAGCATGCCCCTAAGATTGTGCACATCTGAACACATGAATTTAATCTATATACTTCTTATTCCTAGACCGATAGTCTCACTACCATACAATAACACAGGGTAACAAATACCCTCATGTAAGCTCTAGCGCACTCAATACTTCTAGTCCCTTTACATTCACCACGATTTAATTGCACCAGCAGACCTTCCTGCCAATTCACAACGTTTCCTACTACACTCTGCATCATCCGTTCCCTTCTCAATTCTCAAACATTTACCCTATATATTTAAACTCAGACACTTGCTTCCAGCTGCTCATCATCTAACATAACTTCACACGATCGACTGTCCTCACTCAACAACCATAACCTCACTCCTATCTACGTTTACTTTCAAACCCCTCCTTTTACATACCCGGCCAAATCTCTCTACCAATCCTCTCAAATCTCTTCAGATTCGCCACACAGAACCAAATCATCGCATATAATAGGTAGGCACCCTCCACTCCTCTCATTCTCCATCATTCTAACACCATTTCCTCCATCCCCACCCTCGAATCTTTCATACCCCATCCTAGTACACATTGGAATAACCAAGGAACATAACACAAACCGCTGTCTCACTCACGACTATTATCCTGTAAAACAATCCCACCATTGACACCATTATTTCTTACACACGCTTCACTATTCGTCATTTACATACTTTGTTTCCATTAGAGCCTAACCACCAACACCAGTGTATATCCACTTAATACCTGCCATAAAGCTTCCCTATTAACTCTTCATAGCCTGTTGCAAATCCATGAAAACCTAAATACAATTTATTCTTCTTCTCCCCTCATTTTCCTCATTCATTTGTTTCAATGCTAAAGATTTGATCCACACATCCTCTACCACTCCTAAACGCAACCTTGTGTTCTTCACCAACCAGTCCTCAGTCACTCGACGCACTCTTTCAACCCAAAATCAGCATATACCTTCCCTAACAACACTCAATAAACTTATTTCCCCTATAATTTCTACAGTCCCCTTTTTTACTCCCTTACCTTATATAAGGGTACTATTACACCTCTCCTCCAATCCCTTAGTAACTATTTACCCTCCATAAACGTTTATTACACAACTTCCAAATCCAATCAATCACCATCTCGCCTCCGCTACTTGAGCATTTCACTAGTAATTCATCTATACCTGATGATTTACCATTTCTTCAACTTTCTCACTCCTACCCATTACCTCCTCCTTACTAAGTAATAACCTCACCCCAAAATACCTAATCCTTCTTGCACATCAAACCACAAACATTCACTATCACCCATCATCACTGTTAATATTGTGCAGATTTTCGAAGTGTTCTGTTCCCGCCACTCGCCTCACATCCATTTTATCAGTAACAAAAACACCCATCCCTATTCAATTATTCTAAGCAGATTCCCTTATTCTCATTTTTAACCAACTTTCCGCGCTTCCTTCCAGAAGCTTTCCTAATTCCTTGTACTTGCCTCATTCCATTCTCTTCCAAACTGATTCATTTACCTCTTAGTTGTTCTCCTACGATGCTACCTTAGTATTTCTTGTTTTCCTCACTTATATAATTCCAAAGCATCTTTTCTTTTGAACTTCATCATTTGCTTTTAGTACATTCAACCACGCTTCTTTTTTACCTTTACCGCTTTCACATCACCTTTCATTCCACCATTCGCTGTTATATAATATTATTATATATATATATATATTATATATATATATATATATAGGATATATATATTATATATTATATATAATAATTATTATATATATAATTATATAATATATATATATACTATATATATATATATATATATTAATATATATATATACCGTATATATATTTGATACTATATAATTATTATATATATATATATATTATTATATATATATAAGATATAAGATATATATATATATATATATAAATATATATATATATAATACCATATATATATATATATAATATATATATATAATATTATATATATATAATATATATATATATATATATATATATATTATATATATATATATATATAATATATATAAACCATACTATATATATTATATAATTATATATATATATATATATTACTATAGATATATACTATTAATATATATATATATATTATAATATATATATATATATATTATATAAGTATTATAGTATATATATATATGCTCTTAGGTTATTTCCAGCCACATTTCATTCTTCTAGTATATCAATACTTTAAACGATTTTGAGAATTAGAATTTAAAAGTGTGAATATTGAAGATAATATAAAAACTAATTTTTTTTTTAGTTTTAATAATAAATTTTTTCGTTTCAATTTTTCTTAAGACTTTTATTTATTTTTGTAAGTTGTCAAATAACTACTTGTCTACTTACTGAGCTGAATATTGTAAACAACACGGCCAGGCCCCCAAGACAGTACTACCAAACACTAAGGATTTCGTTCTCGAATAATGGCGGTAACCTCTTAACCACGTTGATGGACTGTGCAACCTGTAATACCTTTAATATGCCTCAAATTATGACGACTTAAAGAAAGCATTACTTGTAAGATACGACCTAACAGAGAGTGGTTATTGTGCCAAGTATAAATCGATCACACCTACAGATGAGGATACTCCTAAAGTGTACATGAGAAAGATATTAGATGCCCTTAAGAAATGGATCACGGCAGCCGATGTTAAAATGACAGTTGATGATATAATAAACTTTTTAACCATTGATTAATATATGAAAACTGTTCCAAAGGATTTAGCGTCCTTTTTAAAAGAAAAGAACGGAAAAGATATGCAAGAGATTATTGCAAGTTCAGAGAATTACTTGCAGGCACACAAGATAAATTTGGTTTCACGTCAAAGTCTCAGTCACAATAGTAGTAATGATAATTATAACTATCGCATCAGACATACGAGTAGTTATCACAGGTATCTTGATAATAATAATAAAACCATTATCCACTAAACGTCAGGACCGAAAAATAGTGGATCAAGGAACGTTGCCGGAGGCAATGATAAACGAGAAAATCGTCGCAGTAGCAGCGAGCCCAGGAGTATAGTGACTTGCTAAAAGTGTTCACGAAAAGGTCACATGGCAAGAGATTGTAGGGCACCACCTTATTTTAATAACAATGGCAGAAGTTTCAATTCGTA
>JABUQX010002458.1:0-14304 GCA_015478945.1 Trachelipus rathkii | reverse complement strand
GTATTTTTCATTCAATTCTGTAATACTTAAATTTTGAAAACCCAAACGTTTCCATAAGCATACAGCCAACCTTTCTTTTTTTTCTGAAGTATTTTGAGAAATTATACAATAACACACACACCCTTTGAACCCACCTATTCCTCCATGGGATGTCGCCATGTTAGTGGGTGTATAAATTTAATTGCTTTATTTTATTTTAAAGAAAAGCCACGACCAAAACGTTCTGCATCTCAATTTAAAATTAGGAACACCGTACCAAAAAGTTTTGTTACACTCAAAATTTAAAATATAAAATAAACGTACCAAATTTTCCAAATTTTTGTAGCATCTCAAACTTTAAAATAGAAAAATACCAAAATGTATCAACCTAAAATTCAAAAATTAAAAAAAAAAAAAAGACGCGACCAAAAAATCCCGCTTTAATTAGAAAATAGGGGAAAAACCGCTGAAAAAAAAAAAGGTTTTGTTGCTCCTCAAATTATTGGACGTAAAATTAATACGTAAATTTTTACATTTATCACATAAAAAAATAGGATCATTAAATATGGAAAAGCTGCTGCATTCAATTTGATGTAAGAAGAGCCAGAGTTGCGAGGCCAAAACTAGGTTCGAGATCCTTCCAGTCCTAGGTAGCAATCCTAGAGGTATTCCCGTTATTAACTAATTAATGCAAAAAAAGAATTTAAAAACAAAATATGTTACTTCACCTTTCATTCATAATTGTATGCAAATAATATTCAAAGGAAGGAAATGATATTTACATAAATGTTGTAAAAATTAAAATACTATTTACAACTGTTATATTCAAATTTGTGAATTTAATCTTTACAATAAAAATAATTAATATAATTAATAATACTTCTTTTTTCTATTTCTTATCGGATAAAAATAATAAATAGTCAGGGTTATTGTAATCCTAAAAATCCCAAATACCGAATTTATTTTTCCGGGTTGTCGGTATCGGTGAAGGTTATCGGATATCTGTGTTACTCATATATTATAAATATATTTTGCTCGAAAACGTAAATTATGAAAAATGACATTCGCTCATTTCATAAAATATTGTTAAAAAAATGAATATTTTGATTTACGTAATATAGTTAACTTAAATGTTGTATACACTTAAGAGTAGCATAAATATATTTTCTAAAGTAAGTAATTTAGCGTTGTATTGTTCCGTAACGTACAATCTTTCCCAAAAATTGACGTTCGGCAGAAAATTTTTTTGTCAGGAAAAAGAAAGAATTTTTTTATTAATCATATATATTACTTTTTTTTTTTGTTAACCAAGCAATACTCAGAGGTGCTAACATTGACGAGAGCGTTTCAGCGAGGCGTCCGCCATGCAATGCAACGGCCAACCTGTGTGCATTTACCTTTTGGTATTTCGTTATTTATTATATATATATATATATAATATATATATAATAATATTATATATATATAATATAATATAATATATATATATATATATATACATAAGATATTTATAATAAAGAGAGAACATTTAATGGGAAGGCTAAAGAATTTACTGCCTTCTCTTGGGATGACCACCGCTATGTTGCGGGAGTGAGACAATATTCCGGTGCTTTACGACTGAAGACTTATCCTCCAACCCAAAAGAAAAAAAGTTGGTTTCAAGACAGTTTAAAGCAATGCCGAGCCCTCTTCAAGCGACATCACCAGTGTGTCCAGCTGTCCATCCCTCGTTCTATTATAATTGTAGATATTAAATTTATTGATATTAATCCAATTATAGCTATTAGAGTAAAAAGAAAGAAAGAAACAATTTAATGGTGAAGGTACAAGAATCTACTGCCTTACTCTGGACTTGAACCATCGCATTTGCGAGTGAGGACAATATTACCCGCTACGACTAGCCTATCCCCAACGCCAAATATATATATATATATAATTATATATTATATATATATATATAATATAATATATATATAATATATATATATAATATACTATATATATCAAACACATGTTATTTATTTATTTTGTTATTTGTGTAATTAAAATTTTTTTGGCATAAAATCTACTGGGATATTTGGCTTTTTTTTTTTTTTATATTAAATCGATTGCGATGCATCGAACACATAATTTAACAATTGAAAAAGATGGCAACAGTTGTTAGATGGGATATATAAAAAATCGATTATCTTTTCTCAAACAATATCATATCTGATATTGATTAGATTTACGCCCCCCTAAAACCTGACTAATTACTTACCTAATATATTCTAGTACAAACAGGAGCAACAACATCAAGCAACAACAATATATATTATATAATATTATATTATTATTATATATATAATATTATATATATATATATATATAATATATATATAAATATATATATATAAAAATAAAAATGATTAAATTTGTTAAGAAAAAAGTTAATACAATTTCTTTTTTTTACGTACTTTGCAAATCACATACACTCAAGGTTCTACTTCTGCAGAAAAAGTATATTTATAAACCGACTAACGATATAGAATACCAGGCCACAACTGCCAAAATCTTGTTTTTATGCTCCTAAATTTTAAAAAAAATAATAAATATATTATTATATATTATATGCATATAAATATATATATTTATAAATATATATAAACATTATATATATATATATATATATATATATATATAAATAAAATATTATAATATTATATATATATTATATATATAATATATTATATAATATATGAAGTAGATGAGCAATCTGTTACGGAAATGAAGGAAGAATGTTACGCAGTGCAAAGGTATCGGAGGTTAAATAAGAAGTAAGATGTCCGATAAGAATTGTGGTGAGAGGTGGTGCAACGTAAAAAGTTAAAAAGAATGCTGTTGGGGATTGTAATAAAAGTCAATTGATGATGTTTCAAAAGAAAGATGTGTGGAAATATATAAGGAAGAAAAAAGGAAAAAGTGGCATAATGGAGAAAAAAAAAGGAGGTAAATGAACAGTAGGAAGAGGATGAAGGAGACCAAAACAAGGAATAGAATTGTTCTGGGAGAAGTCGAAATAGAAAGGAGAATACCTGGAACTTCATTAGATAATAATTAATAGGGATTGGGTTCTTTTTGGAACGATCATATACTTTAAGATATGGGAATGCGGAGGTATCGCAAACATTTCTGTGATGAAGAGAATGATTATGTGAATGTGTAGCTCTGATGGTGGTAAAAAAGAATGATTGTGTTTAATTTGGGATGAGTATTAGCAAAAGGACTGTATAATTGTAATAGTAGAGTGTGGAAAGCCGAAGAATGTATAAATCAGCAAGGCATATTCATATTATAATTACTGGTAATAATATTAAGAATGTGAGGAGATTTGTGTTAAAGGAGTATGAATAGATCGACCCGAAACCAATTGCGTGTGTGTTAGGTATAGTTCCGGTAACTGGAGAAGCAATAGAGTAAAAATTTGTTACAAGGAATAAACGAGAGATAGATATGGGAACTGTAAAAAACTATCAAGGGGAATTGTTATTGATGTTGCAGAAGATAAATGCTGATATTAGGTGGTGATGAAAAACTTGAAAAAAAGTGCGTCGAGTACTGAGGAAGCTGATTTGTTGAAGAGCAAGGTGAAAAAATGAGAAAGAATATAATTTTTTTCGGTTTTAAATTGTTACAGCCGCTAAAATGATTAATGAAGCTCTGTGCAGGTGTAGTGATATATGTTTTAATGGTAGACTTTTGAATGCGTTAATGGAATTAAAGATTAGCTGATAGTGAAGCGTATTGTCTATGAATAAAATTTAGTGAAAGAAGGGTAATATTGATATGTTGTGTAGAGCAATTGTATTATGTCTCCAGGTATATCTTAATGTGATTCCGATAGGGGATGATAAAAAAATATTAAGTAGGCTTGAAACAGGGGAGGGGTTTCTAGCTGAACGCTAAATTGAAATGAAAATGAAGAAGTGGAGGGCCTCAGTTGGTTGTTGGTTGTCTAGTTCAAATGTTGTAAACCACCGAAAAAAATAATGCTTTTAAAAAAAGAATTTAAGAAATAAATTTTTGGCTTTATAAGCAGGATTTTATTGTTCACCGTTCTAGTTTCTGTTGTAAAAGCTCAAAACTAAACATTATATATATATAAATACTTATATAATATTAATATAAATATATATTATATATATATATCTAATATATATATATATAATATATATAATATATAATTATAATAATATATATAATTAATATATAATATATATATATATAATATATATATATATAATATATATAAATATATATATATATATATAATATAATATATATATATATATATTAATATATATATATATATATATATATAAATATATAATATATATATAATTATACTGTATAATATATATAATATAATATATTATATATTATATATATATAATATATATATATATATATATAAATATATAATAATATGATATTAATATATATAATAATATATATATATATATAATATATGGACAAGTTACTTAACGGCCCACACGGACGGAGCTCGGATCAAAAAAAAAATTTCACAGGGATAGCTCTATGATACATAAATAGATGTTTTGGGGTCGAAATGAATTTTTTTTTTTTTGTTTTTTTTTTTTACATGTTTCTAGGGCGAAATAGTTTAGTAGGTTAGTTTGGTTTGGTTAGGTCAAGAAAAGAAAAAATTCATTTCGACCCAAAACATCTATTTATGATCATAGAGGCTATCTGTGAAATTTTTTTTGAATCGCATTTTCACGACGGTGGCGTAAGCAACTTTTACCTATATATATATATATATATATATTATATATATATATTATATTAATATATTATATATAATATATATAATATATATATTATAAATATAAATATATATATATATATAGATATATATAGATATATATATTATATATAATAATTATATAAATATAATCTATTTATTAACGTTAATGTCAACCCTTCGGCTTTAAAAGTTTAGTAAATGTTTTGTTTATTCGTATGTAGTATAAATTCAACTTAATGTAAAGCGACATCTCAAGAAAATCGGATGAAAATAGATATTTTGTGATATATATATATATATATATATATATATATATTATATAAGATATATATACTATTATAATATATATAATATATATATATATATATATATATATATTTATAATATATATATATATATTATAAGTATATATATATATATATATATATATATATATATATAAATTTGCCAATACGTTTTTTAATCTTTTGTTCTTTTAAATTAATAATATTTTAGCATTTTCCAACTACATTTAGAAACTGACGATATCATTTTAGTTACTGACTTATAAATTTTAAAATTTTTTAAATTAACAAATGCAACAACTAACTAAAAAGTATAAATTTTTTGGAGGAGAAACGTAGCTTCCATTAAAAATAAGACTTAATTTTGTGATTGACATCAAAATTCTACATAAAAAATATTAAACCATAAAATACGATAAAAAATCGTTTTTTGGTTTTTTTATATTAAAAGCTTTTTTTTTTTCTAAAACCATTGTTTTTTTTCAACCCTAGGGCTGGGTACGTATAAGGGAAAGGGTTTGAAAGTAAATGTAGATTAAGAGCAATGATGGTGGTAGATGATGAAAGTCCGAAGTATTAAATCAGTTGACTTAGTGACGACTGTGAAACAAGTATCTGAGTTTAAATATTTTAAGATATATGTTGAAGGGAAATGGACGATGATGCAGAGTGTAGTGGAAAATGGCTGGTTGCAATTAAATCATCGGTGATGCAAAGGTACTAGTCTGATGAGTGTCCCAGAATTTTGCATGAGGGTATGTTGTTTAAAGAGTTAATGTAAGTAGTGAAACTAATGGTTATGGAATAATAGACTAGATCTAAGGTGCATTCGTTGAGATGGATAATTTAGGGGCGTGTTAGGGTGGATTCGATGTATAAATGAGGGATGACGTGTTAGGCGGAGTTATGTGAGACAGAAAGGAGTAAATGAGAGAATACAATGAAGAGTATATTAAAGTAGTTTAGTATTGGAAAGGAATAGATACTATCGTTGGTAGCATTATATAACGATGAATATGTTGGGAATCGATCGGCTGGAGATAGGAAGGAAAAGTAGATCGAAAGAAGGAATGGCTGGTTAGATTCATGCGAGAGAATAGTGCAAATCGAGGAATGATTGGTTATGTTGGGTTGATATTAAGCCTTGTTCTAGCATTACCCTCGAAACTGACAAATACATAATAGAGATATGTCGCGTGGGGGAAGCCTAGGATAATATTTTGGCTGCGACGGGCTCGCAATTAATGGTATGAGGGTCATCTTGTCGACTAAAGTCATGTTCATTCAATTTAACTGTTCCTTTCTGGTCTAATTTGCAAACCCCATCACCAATCATGAACATGAAGGGGAATGGAAATCAGATGATCCAGAAAGAATTGGGCATAGTGTTCAAAGATTTAGACAGATACAAAAAAATGCAAATCAATAGGGGGAAAGTTAGAAGACCATGTGCCTTCCTTTTTTCAGAATAGCTTGGAAATATGTGATTGATAATGTTAATAAAATTGAGTAAATCTTAAATTACAAAAAATATATGTATATTACCTTGGTTTTACCTTCAAAAGAACCTGAAGTGTTGTTTTGTATCATTACTAAAATCTGACACATTTTTGGATTGATACTAAAATCTGATACATTTTCTGAGCAAACTGAAAATCTTTGTTTTTATGTTCTATTGTTAAATCAGGAAAAATTCTAGAAATTTTATAATTCATTAGTTAACTTTATACATAGTAATATTTATCTTTAATAAGAAATGATTAAGGAGACCTTTCTCATAAACGCTGCAAAATTTTCTGAATCAACGCAAACTTTTATAATTTCACTTGAAATATAGATGTTCCCTCATAAATAAAAATAATATAATAAAATAATAATAATAAAAATAATAAAAATAATAATAATAAATAAATAAATAAATAAATAAATAAAGTTGACTCATATATTTGTTTTTGAGACATTCTAAAATCAAAGTGAAATTGATCAATGTGTCTATTATTATTATTATTATTATTATTATTATTATTATTATTATTATTATTATTATTATTATTATTATTATTATTATTATTATTATTATTATTATTATTATTATTATTATTATTTATTATTGCTTTACTTGTTTATTTATTTATTTAACAATTACGTTATTCATATCAACTGGAAATAAAACAAATAAAATTAAATCGAATATGATTTTTGTTGATTTATATAAGGACTTGTATTTGTATATTTTGTTTCAATGAATTGTTTAAACATAGTTTCTGAGCTGTAGCGTAGCGGTTTGTCGATCATTCACATGAAAACATTAATAAAAAAAAAATTTTTTTCAAGTACGGCATTGCAAAACGGGTATACAATAAAGATTCTTATATCAATCTTGCAGTAATGACAAATGATTAATATCATTAATTTATTATTATATTCATTATCCTAATTATTTACCAATTATTAAATCTTAAGACTTCTAACAATTGGGCAAGACGCACATTGTTATAGATCATTTGTTGTGATACCCACCGTTTTATAGCCACAAGCTTAGAAAAAATAATTTTTTAGACTTTAATTTTTAAGAATGTTTATGCGATTTAATTCGTTTAATTGCGATCTTACAGAAAAAAAACAATATGATATATGGATTCAGCGCAACAGAATACATCAGAAATAATTACTGATCAAAGCAGCCCAGAAAAGTTACTTAAAAATTTCCTGTCTTTGACAGGTTGAAACGTAAAAATTAAAAACCAGGAAAAGTACAAAATAAAATGACTTACTTTTAGGGCTGCATCTTCTCCACTCTCGGAATAATTATGATGTTTTCTTTTCATCAATCTTTAAAAAATAAATAAAAAAAATAATTAAATAAATAAATAATTAAATTAATTAAAGAAATAATTAGACACTTCTAGTTTTAGTATATATAATGAGTGAAATACATATTGAAATTAAACATTAAATTTAAAAAAATTTTGCTGTCTCTCTCTCTCTCTCCTCTACTCTTCTCCTATATATATATATATATATAATATATATATATATATATATATATATAATATATTTTATATATATTATTAATAATATATTATATATAATATATATATATAATATATATATATTATATATAATATATATATATATATAAAAAAATTTATTATATTATATATTTTTTATTGCATTAACAAAGATATGATAAAACAATAATATTATAATATATATATATATATATTATATATATATATATATATATTATATATATATATATATATATTCAGGACGGTTTTTTTGAAGAAGCGAGGCAAGGGAGGCAGTGCCTCCTGTATAATTTGAGAAGGGTTGTTAGAGGCTTTAAAGAGAGAACCTCTCTGACTCATCCTAATTCGGTATTATGTACTCAGAATATTTAATTTTCATAACAGCAAAATATATTGCTTGAATTCGTTTCAAATTATTATACATGGGAAGTTATAAAAATATTGTGACTACATTTTGTCAATATTACTAAACACCAAAATGTAATGTAAAACATCACGAAATGAACAATGGAAGATTTTCATGTCGTTTCTTTCGGGCAGAACTTAAAGAAAGCGGCATCCATTACGAGAAGCGTTATGACGTATAAAACAATATATAGAGGAACTACCTAAAAATAAAGGGAAGAAAGCGATGAAGTCGAATGTCAAACTCAAGTTTCAAATTCCATAGAAAGGAGGCTTGATGACACAATGTTCGGTGACTTATTATTATATATATATATATATATATATATATAATATATATATATATATATTATTATATAATATATAATTATAAATATATATTATATATTTTAATTTATATATATATATATATATATATATATATATATAGTATATATATATATATCTAAAACAAAGAACATACTAATGCGAGTAAAGAAATTACTACCTTCTCCGGGATTGAACCACCACCGTGTTGCAAGCTGAGAAAACATACTCGACTGCTTACCACTGAGCGTATCTCCACCAAAAAAGTTTGGGTTCAAGTACAGTTTAAAGCAATCGACTCCCTTCAGGCAACATCACCAGTGTCCAGCCAGTCCTATCCTCGTTCTTAATAATTTGTAGGTTTTAAATATTGCATAATCGCAATTTTTGTATTAGATCTCTTAAACAAAGAACATATAGTGGGAAGTTTTAAAGAATTACTGCCTTCTCCGCGAAATGAACCACCGCGTGTTGCGACTGGGGACAATATACTCGATGCTTTAACACTGAGTTGGGTTCAAGGACAGTTTTAAAGCAATCGAGCTCCCTCAAGGCGACATCACAGGTGTCCAGCCTGTCCTTCCCTCTATCCCTCGTTCTTAATAATTTGTAGTTGTTAAATATTGCATAATCGCGAATGTTATTACTATATATATATATATATATATAATATATATTATGATATTAATATATTATATATATATATAATTATTATATATTTTATATATAATATATATATATATATATATACTAATATTATATATATTTATATATATATTATTATTATATATTATATATGTTACAGTAAAAAAAAAAACATTTTTTATATTTAATTGAAGACTTCTTAGGCAAAGTAACTGAAAATTATAAAGGTTGACTTTGAGTAACAGTTAAAAAACAAAGTAGAATATGGGTTAATCATAATGTAGCTCGACAAACGAATGTGATCATTACTGTGGTTTTGACTAAGGTCTGTCACACTACCGAACCAGGATGTTACAGACTGTAGGCGATCGATATAAATCTTTAAGCAGCCAAAAAATTATTGGACATAAAAATAATTAGACGGATATTCTTCATAAAATGTAGTTATGAAGATTTTTTAACTTGACTTTTAATATACAGAATATGTTCAGAGTAAATAATAATAATAATAATAATAATAATAATAATAATAATAATAATAATAATAATAATAATAATAATAATAATAATAATAATAATAATAATAATAATAATAATAATAATAGTTAGTACTAATAGAAGTTAATAGTTAGTAATAGTAGTTACTACTAATACTGCTGCTACAAAAGTAATAATAGTAAATAATAATAAGATAATTAAGAATAATATGTTCACAGAAGTTAAATATAATAATAATAATAATAATAATAATAATAATAATAATAATAATAATAATAATAATAATAATATACATTTATGATAACGTAAAAAAGATCTGAATATTTATTTTTGGACATGGTTTAGTTTTTTTAATTTGAAAATAATTTTATTTTTATTTATATCAAAAATTATTTTAATAAACTAAAGGGGCTCAAAAAAAAAAAGTCAGATCCTTGGAAATTAAATTTTAAGATTTTATAAAATTCAATGCTGATATTGAATTGCCAAATTTATGATAACAAAAGTTAATAATATAGAGTAAAGTAACCCAAAAATAATTATAAAAAATGGCTAACGTTTTCTGACAGAAGTAGCTCTTCAAGCCGAAAGAAAAAGTACTAAATTAATTGTTAAAAAATTAAAACCATTAATATTCTCCCTTATATCTTCCTTACCTCTGTTCTTTTAATCGATTCGCTTAGATCTAATCTCTTTTTTAACTTCCTAATTTTTTTACAATTTAGCTTTTTACATTTCCTTTTTACCTGAAGAGGGAATTCTGTCCGAAAACGTTAGCCAATTTTTATAATTACATTAGAGTTATTTAACTCTATTTAGAGTCTGCGATTATTGCAGTTTTAAACTATAATTAATAATATTTTATTTTTAATAATAATTTATTAATAATAATAATATTTATTTTTTTGTTTAAAAGACAAGTTCACTTCTTATCTATTAAAATTATTAAAAGACTTTTAACACAAACACAACAAAAATAAAAAATAAGCCTTACGTATATGTACTTTAAGGCTATTTTCGAATTTTTATTGTATGTGTATTATAATACACATATCAGTTGTATCTTTCAAACATATTTAATAAACTTATGTAAAATTGGATTTAAATGTGTGAAATTCAATAGGCAAAACAAACTTGACAACAAACACATAAACAACAACGGCGCACATACAAAGAAAACAACATATACAAAGAAAAAAACAATCAAAAAAGACTCAAACGTACAAAAACACAAAAGAAATTTTGAACAATGAGATTAAAAGTAATAAAAAAATACTTACTTTCAGGGTTATGTGGTTCCAAAACTTTATAATAGTAATTCTTCTGTTCACAAGAAATGATTTCCCAATCGTATTTATCTTTGAAGACGCCACCAGTCTCTTCAACAAAAGCTTTAAAAAAAATAGGTATTAATTATTATTTTGCTTTAAGTACATGGATGAAGTAGGTTTGAAAGAGAACCGCAATATTTCTCACCGCACCGCACCGCACCGCATCAGGGATAATTCATCGCAACCAGGTAGTCGTGCACTAGGGGGTTGTGCACCAGCACTGCTACACATCACTCTAGGAACTGCTGCACAAACACCACACCAGGGGGTCTTGCATTAGCACTGCTTTTCACCAGGGGACCAGCACTGATTTCCACCAGGGAGTAGTGCATCAGCACCACTTCCACAAAAGAGCTGTGCATCAGCACCGCTTTCCACCAGGAGGTGGCATACCAGAACAACACCATAGAAAAGACTCGTGCACTAGCACCTCACTGCAAAGTTACGTTGACCAACCCAAGAATAAAGATACTTATACCAAAGTATTAAAATATATAAGATTATTTTGATCAAAAATAAATATGGAAAGGACTTTAATTTTTTACACTAAACTTTATGAACAATTGAAGTACCTCTCTCTCTCTCTCTTTTTCTCTCTCTCTCTCTCTCTCTCTCTCTCTCTCTCTCTATATATATATATATAAGTAAAAGAGTTGTATTCATATATATATATATATATATATATATATATATATATTTATTTATCTATATAATTTTTATATATATATATATATATATATATATATATATATATATATATTAGTGATGGGACGATTTAATCGTCACGGTCGGCAAAATCGGCATATTTTTCAATCGTCATAGTTATCGTCAATTTTTGCCGATTAATTGAACAAATATTAAGAATTTGGATAATATTAATAATAATAATAATAATAATAATAATAATAATAATAATAATAATAATAATAATAATAATAATAATAATAATAATAATAATAATATTTATCGTAGTGATGGAACAGTTTGAGCTCGACCAGCCTTTTCGATATGAAGGAATAGAGATATAGGTCTGAAACTTGGAATATAATGTATGTATGGGATAAGGACGAATCCGTGTAAATTTCAAGTCTGTAGGATGTATATAGGGGGGGGTCACCCCCGAGAGCGTAGCCGCTACGCCCGCGTTTATACCCTTTTGGCTTTCCAAACCCGAGATTGAGTTAAGCCTAACGTGAGTTAGGCTCGAGCGTGATGACGTAATCTCGTCGGAGACGAGATGACGTCAGCGCGCGAGAGCGCGCGTACGCATACACATACACATTATTATTATTATTACGTCGAAGATTCGATTTCCGAAGGAAATCGAATCTGAGTCGAAAAACGATTCCTGTAAGGATCGTTTTTTTACGCACCTCGGATTCCGCCAAGGTTTCTTCTTCGCATCCGGTTCTGAGTCCGATATATATCTACATGGGTTAGAGTTAACGAATCGCTTTCAAACTTGGTATATGTTCTATGTATGTGATAAACTGATCCCCCGCGAGTTTTGGTGACCGTAGGTCACCCCTAAGAGGGTGCTGTCCCCTTAGCGCCAAGGTCAAATTCGTCCTGAAAACCACGTTAGGCTTAACGTATCGGGCTAAAATTTGGATGTGAGCTATAAGATGACGTAATCTCGTCGGAGACGAGATTACATCACTCTGCATCCCCCCGTAAGGCGGAGCGCTACCCCCCCGTAAAAATTAAAAATGATCGTAGAAGACTGAAACTTGGAGAAAGGCTGGAGGATTCGGAGTCGGAGACGGAGATGGAAGCGGATTCGGTTTCGGAGTCCAAGGACCCCACCGGAGGAGGGTCCCCCTTTGAAAAAAGAAGAAGAAATGCATGGAATGCAGAACAGAGGAAGAAGAAGAAGAAAGGAAGAATGAGGAATGAGGAAGGAAGAAGAAGAAGAATGAGGAGTCTGAGGAGTAGTGATGGAACAGTTTGAGCTCGACCAGCCTTTTCGATATGAAGGAATAGAGATTGAAACTTGGAATATAATGTATGTATGGGATAAGGACGAATCCGTATAAATTTCAAGTCTGTATATAGAGAGGGGTCACCCCCGAGAGCGTAGCCGCTACGCCCGCGTTTATACCCTTTGGCTTTCCAAACCCGAGATTGAGTTAAGCCTAACGTGAGTTAGGCTCGAGCGTGATGACGTAATCTCGTCGGAGACGAGATTACGTCAGCGCGCGAGAGCGCGCGTACGCATACACATACACATTATTATTATTGTTGCCGAAGTTCGATTTCCGAAGGAATGACCTGAGCGTCGAAAACGATTCCTGTGGTGGGATCGTTTTTTACGCACCCCGACTCCGATTCTGCCAGCGTTTCTTCTTCGCATCCGGTTCTGAGTCCGATATATATCTACATGGGTTAGAGTTAACGGTCGCTTTCAAACTTGGTGTATATGTTCTATGTATGTGATAAACTGACCCCTGCGAGTTTTGGTGACCGTGGGTCACCTAAGGGGATGCTGTCCCCTTAGCGCCAAGGTCAAATTCGTCCTGAAAACCACGTTAGGTTTAACGTATCGGGCTAAAATTTGATGTGAGTTATATGATGAGTAATCTTGTCGGAGACGAGATTACATCACTCTGCATCCCCCCGTAAGGCGGAGCGCTACCCCGTAAAATTAAAAATGATCGTAGAAGACTGAAACTTTGGAGAAAGGCTGGAGGATTCGAGTCGGAGACGGAGATGGAAGTGGATTCGGTTTCGGAGTCCAAGGACCCCACCGGAGGAGGGTCCCCTTGAAAAAAGAAGAAGAAATGCATGGAATGCAGAACAGGAAGAAGAAGAAGAAGAAAGGAAGAATGAGGAATGAGGAAGGAAGAAGAAGAATGAGGAGTCTGAGGAGTAGGAGAAGGGTTCATAGGGTAAAATTGTTATTAAAAAGAAGAAGGTATTATAAGAGTAAAGAGCAGAGTTTCTTTATATAAAGTGCATTGAAAATGAAAAGCTTTACAGATAAGTGAAAAACAGCAAATATGCACATTCGTCGTTTT
>JABUQX010002457.1:67500-70817 GCA_015478945.1 Trachelipus rathkii | reverse complement strand
CTTAGTAATTTATTGTCCTGCCTTTAGGGGCTTAGCCCTTTTTGATGTCTTAACCTTGTTTGACCATGATATTCCTCAGCCTTGACCTTGCCATATACCATGGGTCATTTTTGGCCACCTAATTTTTACCCACTCGTGGCCCACCCGTCACATATTTCGTTCCTAACACGCATGTATGGACCTACCCTAACTTGAACACCTACACACGTGAGCGTGCGCACACACACACACACACACCCACACACACACACACACACTTACACTTATACAGACATTCACTATGACACTTCATTTTACCCATAGACACTTACATTTTACACTTATACACACGTGCGCGTGCGCACACACTACCAACCCTTTGGTCTTCCATGGGTCAATTTTGACCCACGGTAATTTTTTGTCCTTCCTTTGGGGACTTAGCCCTTTTTGATGTCTTAACCTTGTTTGACCATGATATTACGGCCTTGACCTTGCCATACACCATGGGTCAATTTTGACCCACGCTAACTTGATGGCTTTGATGGTTCCCAATCCCGTAAAAAGTATCTAGTGATGTTCTATTAGTGTTCTATGAGTATTAGATGAGGGCCCTGGTGAGTGCCAAGTGAGTGCCAATGAGTGCAAGTGAGGTGCCAAGTGAGTGCCAATGAGTGCCAAAGAGTCCAATGAGTGCCAAGTGGGTGCCACATAGTACCAGCTGAGTGCCACTTTTTAAGTCTTTTCTAACTCCCCTGAGCCCGAATAGCCCCCTAATAATATGGGTGTCTACCCTAAGGTTATAAGGTAGCGGGGATTCGATTGAAGTGTATATTACAACCTGCTAGGATGCTTCCTACTATGAGATTGAATGTACTAACTTATACACGCTATGACATATAGCGCGCTCTCCATAAGACACCGCCACATTAAACTACTTGCACTTTACTCACCACATAGATGCACTTACTTACACTCACACTCGATATTTGGAAGCCTCAACTTTGATGCGCTAACTTTGATGCCCCCTTTTTATAATGCCTCGCATTGTTGCTTTAACTGATGCTCCATCGCAAATGCGCAGCATTGATGCCTCAATTTGAAGGTTTGTCTTTGTTAGCGTCATCTTTTTGATGCAAATCATCCTTGGACCATCTATGTGATGATTCATCTTTGATGAAATCATCTTTGATGAAAAACTCATCTCTACCTACATCAAGAACAGAGTTAATAATGTATAACTTATGTTATAAGCTGGATAACCAGGACGCAGCATGATCACCGCGTGAGAGTCCCACGAATTACCACCAGTAGTCCCTCGAAACGAATAGAAAATATATATACTATAAGTCATTCATTTTTATTTCATGCTTAAAGACATTTTATTAAAAGCATTTTCATGAACTAGCTGTAACTCATTACAGACCTATTATTTAACACATATATTTATTAACATTATTTTTTACTTAATACTTTTTACTTAATACTTTTTTAATTTATAAATTTTTAAAAATTGTATGTAAGAAAAAAGAGTGGCTGATATATAAACATTTTTATTTTACTACAACTGTACGAAATTTTATTAAAAACATTAACATATTACATACGTTAAAGCAGTAAATCAGTAAAACAATAGAGGTGTTACCTAACACCTAGGGGAGATTAGTATGCTTTTGTTTTACTGCTTTACTGCTTTAACTCATGTTTTACTGCTTTAACTCATGTTTTACTGCTTTAACTCTCTGCTTTACTGCTTTAACTCATATACATTACATACCTTAAAGCAGTAAATCAGTAAATCAATAGAGGTGTTACCTAACACCTAGGGGGATTAGTATGCGTTTCTGCTTTACTGCTTTAACTCATGTTTACTGCTTTAACTCATGTTTTACTGCTTTAACTTATATGTTTTACTGCTTTCTAGCTCATATATTTATTAAGCGTTACATAGCAAAGCAGTAGGAAGTGGTAAATCAATAGAGGTGTTACCTAGCACCAAGGGGATTAGTATTTTGTTTTACTGCTTTACTGCTTTAACTCATGTTTTACTGCTTTAACTCATGTTTTACTGCTTTAACTCACTGCTTTACTGCTTTAACTTTCTGCTTTACTGCTTTAACTTTCTGCTTTACTGCTTTAACTCTCTGCTTTACTGCTTTAACTCACATGTTTTACTGCTTTAACTCATATATTTATTAACATTATGTTTTTTATTTTGTTTTAATACTTTTTATTTATTTTATTATTTTTATTTATTTTTATTATTATTTTATTATTTTATTTTATTTTTATTTTTATTTTTATACTTTGGGTTATTTACTTCAGACCTATTGTTATTATTATTTAGAACACACATACACACGCACACACACACACGCACACACTTACACTTATACACACATTCACTATGACACTTATACACACATTCACTATGACACTCACATTCCCCACACACATTTACACTCATACACATGCGGTCACACACACACACACACACACACACACACACACACACACTTATACACACATTCACTATGATACTTATACACACATTCACTATGACACTTTCATTTATCCATAGACACTTACACTCCACACAGATTTACTTACACTCACACAGATTTACTTACACACACACACACACACACACACAGATTTACTTACACTCACACAGATTTACTTACACTCACACAGATTTACTTACAGATTTACTTACACTCACACACAGATTTACACACCTACTCGTAATTCCCTTACACATATAACGTATAATTTATTGAAACATTTTTATGTTTTAATTAAACATGTACATTTATATTACTCATTCAAATAACTAAAATTATTTCAAAGTTTCCTAAAACTTCTATAATAAATCAATCATTATCTTTGAATAAAGAATTTATTATTAACTGTTAATACTTTTTGTTTATAAATTTTATAACTATCAAGTTTTAAAATAACTTTTCAAATTTTATGAAATTTTATTAAGAACATATATTTACGTACCTTAAAGCAATAAATCAGTAAATCAGTAAGGTCAGCTCCTAGCACCCCTCTACACGTTTTGTTCTATTGACTTATTGCTTTACATCATCTTTAGCCATGTAATAAGTATAAAAATAACAAAATAAGTTCTTCTCTGCTAACATAACATGTATTTTATTAAAATCATTCTAAGTTTTTATTTAAAAATAACAATTATTCACTTACATTTATATTTTACTTATATTATTCGCTCGATGTTAACTAAAAATATTTCAAAGTTTTTTAAATAATTCGGATTTTCTTTATTATTATTATTATTATTATTATTATTATTATTATTATTATTATCTATGTAC
>JABUQX010002457.1:57500-62500 GCA_015478945.1 Trachelipus rathkii | reverse complement strand
AAGTGTCTATGGAGAGTGTAAGTGCTTATAAGTGTCATAGTGTGTATAAGTGTCATAGTGAATGTGTGTATAAGTGTTATAGTGTATGTGTGTGTGCAAGTAATATATATATAGGCTATAAGTGATAGAAAAAGACTAACTCATAGTAGGAAGCATCCTAGCAGCTTGTAATATACACCAATCGATTCCTCATACCTTATAACCTAGGCTCAGGCGAGGGCGGCTAGAAAAGGCTTGAAAAAAGTGGCACTCAGTTGGCACTATGTGGCACTCACTTGGCACTATGTGGCACTCACTTGGCACTCATTGGCACTCACTTGGCACTCATTGGCACTCATTGGCACTCACTTGGCACTCACCTGGCACTCATCTAATACTCATAGAACACTAATAGAACATCACTAGATACTTCTTACGATGATTGGGAACCATCAAAGCCATCAAGTTAGCGTGGGTCAAAATTGACCCATGGTATATGGCAAGGTCAATGGTGAAATATCATGGTCAAACAAGGTTAAGACATCAAAAAAGGGCTAAGTCCCTAAAGGAAGGACAAAAAATTACGGTGGGCCAAAATTGACCCATGGAAGACCAAAGGGTTGGTAGTGTGTTTGTACGTGTGTATAAGTGTAAATGTAAGTGTCTATGGGTAAATGTAAGTGTTATAGTGAATAAGTGTCATAGTGAATGTGTGTGTATATAAGTGTAAGTGTGTGTGTGTGTGTGTGTGTGTGTGTGTGTGTGTGTGTGTGTGTGTGTGTGTGTAAGTGTAAATGTAAGTGTCATAGTGAATGTGTGTATAAGTGTCATAGTGAATGTGTGTGTATAAGTGTGTGTGTGTGTGTGTGTGTGTGTGTGTGTGTGTGTGTAGGTGTTCAAGTTAGGATAGATCCATACATACGTTCAAGTTAGGAACGAAATATGTGACGGTGCCACGAGTGGGTAAAAAATTGGCGTGGGCCAAAATGACCATGGATGACCAGTTTGGGCCGAAATATCATGGTCAAAAAAGGTAAAGACATCAAAAAGGGCTTGCTAAGCCCCTAAAGGGTGGGCAAAAATTACCGTGGGCAAAAAAAATGACCCATGGTATATGGCAAGATCAAGGCCAGGAAATATCATGGAGTCAAACAAGGTAAAAAGACATCAAAATAAGGGCTAAGCCCCTAAATAAATGAAGATCAAAAATTGCAAGTGGCCCAAAATTGACCCATGGACGAAAAAAATTAGGGGCGTAAAATAGGGAGGCAATACGTACAACGGTTGCTGACGCAACCGTTTGGCGCAACCCTTCTTGCGAAGGGTTGCAAAAATTAGGGTTGCCGAAAAAATTAGGGTTGCCAAAAAATTAGGGTTCTCAAAAAATTACGGTTGCCAAAAAATTAGGGTTCTCAAAAAATTAGGGTTCTCAAAAAATTAGGGTTCTCAAAAATTAGGGTTCTCAAAATTGGGGTTCTCAAAAATAGGCGTGGGCCAAAACTGACCCATGGAAGACCAAAGGTTAGCAAAAAAGTCAAGGCCCAAAAAGGTCAAGTCAGGTAAAAATTCGAGCTCAAAAGGTCACGCTGATCAGAAAAAGGTCAAAAGAAGGTGCGCTTGGTCATTTTTCGTTGCGGAATCCCTGTGATACTACTGCCAGGAAAGCAAGACCTTGTCGCAGTCCATAAGACAATTCACGGTAGTTAGGAAATTATTCTTGTAAAATAGAAGTTAGTATATAAAAACGCAATAATTGATAAGGTCATTAAAAAAATGACGAAAGCTCTTATACCGCGCGTTCCTAGGTTGTAATATTAATACCAAATATTCTTATGTGAAAAATTTGAATGTCATTTTAAGTTTTAATATTTACCATAATTAATTAGGCAATTATCAAAATCATGAAGTTTAAATCTCAGAGAGAAAATCTGCTCAGGAGCAGCAATGAGTACAATAGTTCAATTAACAAAATCTTCTCAGGGTGAAAAAGTTCATATATATATATATATATATATATATATATATATATATATATAGATATATATATATATATATATATATATATATATATATATATATATATATATATATATATATATATACTTATATATATATATATATAATATATATATATATATATATATATATATATATATATATATATATATATATATATATATATATATATATATATATATATACTAATATATATATATATATATAACTATATAATATATATATATATATATATATATATAATACAAACGCTGAAAACAAAGCCACAAAAACATACTTTGCTATATTCAATAAAAAATATATTTGCTTTGAATTTGGCGTAATATTCAATTAAAAATTAATAATACTATATTTTTTTTCAACATTTGTATTTAACCAATTTAACTCAATTCAATTTACAACCAATGTTTAAAAACATTACAATTAGTTTTTAATCCTTGCATTTTAACGCACATAAATGTGCGACTAAACACAGCTAGACTTGAGTCATTGAAAGAGTCGCTGTAACAATAGAATATATAATATTTCAGAGTCGGATTTTTATATTTAAAATTTTAAAAGTAAACTCTTTATCAAAATAATATTAAAGAAATTATTATTATTTATGTATGTATGTATGTATGTGTGTGTGTGTGTGTGTGTGTATTATTATTGCAAAAGAAGGCAGAAAGTGTGTGTTAATTTATTTTTTTCAACTTGAAGTGGGAATTTTCTTATTACTATCAAATGAGAATGCAATACAATGTTTAGTTAATTAATGAAACACATGAGATAAAGAGTTAGCGGAATTAAGGGTATGATTTATTAATCTAACGATTAATCGATACTTTATCAATATAATCGTGATATAATCAAGGAAACTCAATTTAATACCCTTTCTTTTTGTAATAAATGTTCCGCGCCCGATTTCAAGGGAGGAAAAATAATAGTCTTGTTTATAAACTAAAAAATGCTCACTGCATAAACAAAAATCTGATGTAAACAATGCAAATGAAATAACTTCAAACGTGTTTTTAATGGTTTTTTTTAATATTTTAATATGAGGAGGACAAGAACAGTTCAACAGAAGTCAAGAGTTTAAACAAGGGTTCAAAATCTAAATCTTAACTGTTTTAATGAAAGATCTGTCGGTTTTCATATACATATTTTTTTTTTGGGGGGAGGGGACTGCTTTTAAGAAAGAACATCAGTTACAAATCTCGTAGAAAATCGTCTTTAACTCGCAACCTTCAAAGTGTTCAGGGCAAAACCGAAGCTTTGAAAACCGTGGGAGCCGAAGACAGACGATTTTTAAGTAACCTAAGAAAAATCCCAAATCTTATGACTGCTCCATAACTCGCATTCACTAGTACATTGTAAAAATCTAACAATTCTTTCCAATATACAGAAGTTCTTTAAACAGTCGAAAGATGGATTTGTCAAAAACAATCTAAATGGCGGAATAGGAGTGTGATCACAAATTTTCCTAAGCTAAGCTGAAAATTGGGAAGAATGATGGCTAATTAAAAAAAAAGGCAGAAAAACTAACGCTGAAATAAAAAGGACAGAAAAATATATATTCCTAAATGTAATCCCAGGTCTCAAAAATTATATATAACACTTCTATTATAAGAAAAATATGTGATCACAGAAAAAAAGCTTACTTCACTTCCCCTTTTGCAATAAAAAAAAAAAAGATAGAAAAGAACGGTCGTACAAGGATTAAGGCTTCTATTTCAGGCAATCGACGCTAAACCTTACGGGGAGGTTTTCATTTGAGGAACAGAAACATCAAAAATATATATTCTACTTTAAATTGCCTTTAGTAAATGGAAGCTTCTCGACGTTCTCTGTAGAAGCGAACATGTCAGGATAAAAAGTAAATGGGAAGCTTTAGAGTACAATGTTCGCAGGCAAAAAATAAGATATGAAATGAGCTCTAAGGCTGAGAACTTGCTTTTATAACCTTAATGACGTGAGCAAATGCTGTTGACACTAATTACAATTTACATATTAAATTATGAATAAACTGTCAAGAATGAATATTATCTCTAATTGTTTGTGATAAAAATATTATACAAAAAAGTCAACAATTAAGTAACTTGATAGAACAATTCCAAAGGTATTTTATGGAAACTAAATCACAAGTTACGAACATATTAATTACTTCCATAGGGAATTAAATAAATAAATTTATTAATAACTCGCTACTAGTATGATTGTTAAATGTACAACAGCCGAGTCGGCATAAAATTCTGATTAAGCAGTACAAATTTCAACTCTGAACTCGAAGTAATAAATGAAAGAAGTTAATATCTAGGTTTTCACAAAAGAGTGAACTTAGATCTCGTACCACAGGTGGGGTCAAAATTTAAACCATGAAACCAATACAAAGAAAGGTTGAAGTTTTGTGCACACACTTCAATGATTAAAAAGTTAAAACAATTTAATCGAACTCTGATATACTGAGGCTTACAAGAACTATATATATAAATACATATATATATATAAAAATAGAAACATATATATAAAATAATATATATATATATATAAAAATATATATATATATATATATATATATATATATATATATATATATATATATATATATATATATATTTATGTATATATATATATGTATATATATATATATAACATTAAGTGTTTGTAAAATAATAATAATAACATATATATATCGAAACATCTATATACAGGCTTATATATATATATATATATATATATGGACTGAGAAAATATTATGATGTGATTAAATGCAAACACCAGCACTCGCATGTGTGCCTGAATCCCTCACCTGTGTAAGGGAAACGGACATTATATTTCCCTGTGTATCTATGTACAATCCTTTAACACTATTTCAATGCATTACAAAGCCAGCTCATGTATAACACTGTTAGAAAAGACACCCACTCACCCCCCTTTGGGTGGGTTTGGGTGGGCGTTAGCTAAAGATTCAATTGTAAGATTGGAGAGGCCCAGATGGGGCAACCGTCAAAGAAAGCGAAACG
>JABUQX010002457.1:27500-35000 GCA_015478945.1 Trachelipus rathkii | reverse complement strand
CCCTCCTCTACACCATATCCTAAAATGAAAAATATCTCTGTGTACATATTCTCATATCTGAAAACGGGTAAAAAAAATTGCCAAAATTGAATTTTTTTTTTTTAACTGTTCGACGAGTTTTATTAAATTTTCAGAATAGATTGAGTTGGACAAGAGGGAAGAAGCTCGAATAATTTCAAAGATCTGGAGAACCAGCACATATTCTCGACCTTTCATCCAATTCTGGAACCCTCTTGACATGATTCGCCCTGCTAGTCCTCCCCATAAATACGCCATCTTTGCTCATATTGATAAATCTGATCTTTCTTTCCAACAGTTCCACCTTTTCCTAAACATATTCCTTGGCACTTTAAACGGGTTGACTAAGAAGCTATGCGTCGCTGCTAGGCAAACTATACTTGGCATTAATGGGCGACTGTTTTGAATCTGAACACACTTTGGGTTTTGTTGACAAAGTGGGGGCTGTAATTGCTGGTGGGACGGACTGATTCATTACTTCTTTGCATAAATCTTCCTCTCAAAATCAATGGTTAGATCGTGCTTGGTCTAACGCCATTCAAGATAGAGACTGTGCGTTTTCCTATACATCTTGCTAATTTTCTTTCGTTCAGCTAGGAATCATTCCACAGCTATTATTCGATGAGCAAAGTGGACTTTCATTTAACGAAAGTGAACTAACATTTTTAATTATCCTACTAGCAAATCTTCCTGACCTCTTGCCAAACCATCATTGACAATTGAAAATCTGCATTTCATCCTCTTATTCACTCTGATAGTTCTGATGCTAATTCTCTAATTTCCACTAGCCCAACCCTATACGACTCTAGTAATCCTTCTACTACTACTTCTTTCAGGTGACCTATGCCTTACTTGTGCTTACATTTGATCAGATACATCGGTTCCTGAAATCTATGAATGTTATAGGAAAACAAGCAGCCTGGATGGCGCTCCTCTTGAGTGTTAATGATGGGCATCTATGCTGGCGCCGTCCCTAGTTCAATTATACTTTTGTGCGTTAATATTAGTATTTTTTACCCTAGTGTTCAAGAGCACATATATCCAAGCTATTTTGAAGAAAGAAAGCAGTTCTGATTTTTCTAACTATCCTCCTATTGCTCTCACTTGTATTCTGTCTAAAATTTTTGAAACCATTCTCACTCATTTCTTGGGCCATCTGGTATCCCATTCCCTTCTTTTCGACCATCATGGCTTTCGACTCTCGAGGTCTATCGAAAATATACATTCCTATCTTAAAGATCCATGATCTTTACCCTTAAGGACTATTAGAAGTCAGATCAGTCTTGTGCGATGGCGCTTGAAATATCTAACTCATTTGACCAGACATGGCATGCACTCCTGCTCCCCAAGTTCCCCTCCTTTGTTCTTTTGTCTATATTCCATTCAAATCGTTGATGATAGTGTTTCTCTTTCCTTCCAAGTCAATAGCGCTGTTTTCAGGGTTCTGTCTTGTCTCCTACTCTATTCCATCTTTTAATTATCAATCCTCTTAGCTATTCAACCAACCGTTCCACTCAAACGTTGATGACTCGAAACTCCATTCCTTTGCTCATCTCAAATCTATTCCCTCTTTTGCATCTAGAGTTGCCTCTCGTTTTGATCATCTCGATTCTATTCATGCTTATCTAGATGGAATTTCCTAGCGGGATCATCCTAATCTTGTAAAATTAAAGCCTTTAAAAACTCCGCTTTTAAAAAACTTCCCCTCAAAGACAACTTTTTTTATTTCTTTTGAGGTTTCATCAGTCTATCGTGTTCATAATATTATTCTATCACAATGGTTGTTAGGGCAGCCTCAAAGAAGCTGTGGATTCTGTTTGTACTGCGAGATTTTTTTCCTCATCAATTATTTCAAGTTTACAAGGGTCTCAACCACTCTTGTATGGACTGCTGCTCTCATCTGTGGGGGAGTGGGGGGGGAGGGAGAGCTCAGGTTTCACCTGTCTTTTGGATATGATCGAATCAAAGGCCAAAAGGCTTAGAAACTGTTCCTTACTTTCTAATTCATTTGACCATTTATCTTTCAATTCGATGTAGGTGTTCTCTCTCTTTTCTATAGGTTCTACAGCGGCATATGTTTGAAGGAACTGACCACTCGTATGCCACCACCTTTACGACGCCCTCGTTACCCAATGTTTGCATGTTTGGACATGAAAATTGTGCGGACATTGGCAACTCAAGGCTTGTTCGCTGTGGGATTTCCTTCTTCGTTTCCTGCCAAATTTAATCTACCTCACTTTAAAGCTAACGTCTGTGCTCACCTGCGAAATCTGCTATAACAATGTAAAATTAACACCATTTCTTTATTTGACAATAAAAGTAGGAGAAAGAAAAATCTTTAACATCATTTTGATTGGGAGTCGGGCGTCAAATATTTTTCCTACTCTGCCAGTTGACTCTTCTGTAAAGTTCTCATTTCCGCCCCCGACTCTTCATCCCAGACATGGGGCAAACATTTCACAATTAATAAAATTTATGCTACGCAGAACTTCAATTTTTGCTTCCTAAATATTTAAACACGGGAATTATAATTGCTTTGAAGATTTCATATATATACCGTATATATATATATATATATATATATATGTATATTATATGTAAAATTATATATATAATTATATATATATAATTAATATATATATATATATATATATATATATATATATAGTATATATATATATAATATATATTATATATATTATATATATATATATTTAATGGATTTCGTAGCGAACACAAAATTCTAATTATTTACACAGGGCTTTAGGATCTGTAATTATATATATATATATATATATATATATATATATATATATATATATATATATTATATATATATATATATATAATATATATATCATATATAGTATTAATATATATAGCTTATATATATATATATATATATATATATATATTTATATATATATATATATATATATGTGTGTGCAGAAAAAGTTTGTATCAGTATTTTTTCTTTTACGAAAAATACATGATAAAATCAAAGTATGTTACAAATAAATAGAAAATTTATCTACCCGTTTGAGTCTACCGACAATAAAATCTCTCTTTAGTAATTAAAAAAAGTGAATATGGATGTTTTAAGAATTATTGTAGAGAGAAGAAAAAAAAATAAATAAATAAATAAAATTAAAAATAAAGAAAAGAAGGCCTACCCTATCATAACGCGAATTTCTGTTCGATTTTCCGCTTTGTCTTCCCAACGAGACTTGAGACTCGGAGGCCAACCTGTTAAATTTCTGAGTGGCTTCACGAACTGAAACTTTCCTTTCATCCTCAATGCTGGCCATGCTACTTCTCTCGCTACTGCTTCCGCTACTTTCTGGTGTGTTTTCCATCTATCGAAGAGAAATAATAATTATTACCATACCAATCCTGATTTCTTCAAACAGAAAAAATAATAAAAAAAAATAATAAAAAAAAAAAAAAATAAAAAAATAAATAAATAAAAAAATTTAAAAACAAAAAATAAAATAAAGTAAAAAGATAAAAAGTAAAATAAAAAAAATAAAAAAATATAAATAAAAAAAATAATAATAATAAAATAATAATAATACTCATAATAAAATAATAATAATAATAATATAAATATAATAAAATAATAATAATAAAATAATAATAATAATAATAATAATAATAATAATAATAATAATAATAATAATAATAATAATAATAATAATAATAATAATAATAATAATAATAATAATATTAATATTAATATTAACATTTTTTTAACATTAAATATTTAATATATATTATTATTAATGTTTAAGAATATTAATAATAATATTATTATTTAAAAATTAATTCATAAATATTAAAATAATAATAAATAATTAATAATAATAATAATAATAATAATAATAATAATAATAATAATAATAATAATAATAATAATAATAATAAGAATATAATTAATGCAGACATGAAATTTTAAGGCAAGTAATATTGACAATCATTAATAACAACAAAAATAACAGTGATATAATAAAGAAATGCATAACTTTCAAGTAGTAATAATGAGCAGTAATATAATGATTTTAACTATAATCATATTAAAAATAGTAAAACAACAGTTTTAATTATAAAGATTGTAAAAATAATAATACTTTCATTAATTTTTAATAATAATAATAATAATAATAATAATAAAATAATAATAATAATAATAATAATAATAATAATAATAATAATAATAATAATAATATGTAAAAATGGTTTTAAAAAAAAATTTGAATATATAAGTAGAGAAAGGAAAATTTCCTGTCTCCAGATTCAGAGCATCAATGCTGATTACAAATAAATGCAACTTTGTTAAACTAAAACTATTAAATAAAAGACATTAATAAAATTACCCTAGATGAGTGAGTGCTGTCAGCAGAGGGTCTCCGATTCTCTTTGTTTTCATTTTTCCTTCTTGGAGGTACAATGGGAGCCTCCTCCAGCGAGGAAACTGACGAAGTTGACACAGCATGATTGAGTGAACATATGGATACTGAATTAGATGCAGAATCTGAAGTAATCGAGTTGTCTAAACTTCTTTTTTCTCCATTGTTATTTAACTGTTGTTGTTCACTGACATTACCAACTGATTGACTATGATGAAATTGAGGTAAATTGTGTCTTGGAGGAGGAAGAGGAGCCAGTGAACTTGCATTACTACTAAAAGACAAAAGAGAACTTGAGCTGGAGGATCTGTTCATCGAAGGCGGCGGAGGGGGAATCCCTAAATCGTGAGGCTCTTGGAAACTGCTTCTTCTGTATAATTCAGGTCTACAAGGGCCTTCCACAAAGTCTGGTGTTGTTGGGGAGTTCCCAAAAAAATTTGCATTATATGGGCTACCAAGACTTTGCCCAGGTAATCCAACCTCCGGAGGAGGTCTATATGGCGGTGGTGGCCTATAAAGAGAGTATGCTAGGAGAGCATAGAATTATGTATCCTTGAGCCTGAGCGCATTGACCTGGAACGTAGTGAAATTTAGCAATAGTGCATGTACCGTTAATTTGGCAACATTGTATTGCTTTTAAAGAGTAAAACTTATGAAGTAATAGAACTTATAAAATAAATGTCACATGCTTTTTAAAGTCTCTTCGTAAAATATATATTTAAGTAAAACATCAATTTATTCGTTCGTAAGGAGAGTTAGGTTTGTTGTACATTATGTTCTTAGTTTAGGTGATATTACATTAGTTTACAGATTCTAAAACTTTGTTTTGTTAGCATTTATTCGCTGGTCCGTGTGATAGTCAGGTTAGGTTAAGGTATGATAAATTTTTAAGTTTTATTGAATATTACTGTTTATGTAAAATTAAGACTGATCTGTTAGAGAAATGCTGGAAAAGTGAAAATAGGTAAAGTTTTGTAAGGTGATATTAGCTATTTACAGATATTAGGCAATGAATTTTGTTAATGCTATCATTTTATTCATACGTTAGGTATGTTAGATATGTTATTTTTGTTATAAACATTATAAGACTAAAATTTATATTGCAATCATACAGAAGAGCTTATTTTTATGCAATGTTTGTGTCGCTTTGATACTTACATACGACTTTAATCACTTATAGTTGATATCTTTTAACAAATTGAAATTCTTTTTAGTATGAACATGAAATTTTTTTAATAATTTTATGTAATATACAAGAAGCATATTTTTGTTACGCTGTACAAATATTTAAGTTTAATTAAGACTTTAATCACTTAATCATGACTTTAATCGCTTAATCAATGAATCACGATGACGTTCGAGGGGTAGGGACATGTGGTTGATTAGAATTTGATCTATTGATTAGCTGATGAATTGATATTTTTTAATAAGAAAGAAATTTTTTTTAGTAGAAACGTAAAATGTTTTTAATAAATTTTGTTATGTTCATACGAAGAACTTATTCCTATGTTATACATAATGCCTGACCGAATATGACGTAAAGCAGCAAGTAAATATATATATATATATATATATATATATATATATATATATATATATATATATATATATATATATATATATATATATATATATATATATATATATATATATATATATATATATATATATATCAGAGCTGGGCGTTGCGCCACCAAGTTGCGCCTATGGCGCACTATCAATTTGTAGGCGCAAAGGCGCATAGGCGCAACAATTTTTAAAAAGGCGCACAGCTAATTCTATGCGCCTATAGCCGCGCCTATGAACAGGAACAAAGCATTTTTTTTACCGCTTAAAAGTTAGAACTTAGAAGGGCGTGGCAAAAAACTTGTATCATTCTATAAAAGCCAGTGTCAACTTATATTTATACTATAGTAATATATATATATATATATATTTATATATATATATATATATATTATATATATATATTATATATATATATATATTTTTTTTAAAATTTTTTTATATTAATTATTTTAAATTATATTAATTATATAAATAATTAAATAAAAAATAAAATATTATATTCCATTTACATATTTATAATATATAACTTAGTTCAGTAGTTCTTAACTACAATAAATTGGCACCGGGCCTCTGAAAATTTTCAACTTCTTCAGCGCTCGTACTGAATGCCGTCCTGGGGGAAAACATGACGCAGCAAGGACTGGAGGAGGAAGAGGACGTTGTAGATATTAGTTAGCGGTGTTTTAATTACAAAATTAATAATTGTGTTTTTCTTCCTTATAAAAGATGCTTTTTATTATCGCACTAAAGTTTACTTTGCAAATAATTTAGCAAACAGACCGGCCGTCGAAAAGTCGCAGGCGCAAAGGCGCATAGGCGTAACAATTTTTAAAAAGGCGGACTAAGCCTAGGAGCACTAGGTCCGGCGGCATAGGCGCATAGGCGCCGGCGCACTCAAAAAAATTATAGGCCCGCAGCTACTGATATATATATATATATATATATAATATATATAGTAATATATATAAATATATATATATATATATATATATATAATATATTTATATATATATATATATATAGTATACTATAATTATTTATAATATATATTTATATATATCATATATATATATTTATATATATAATATATATATATATATATATAATATTATAATATATATAACTCGCGGAGCAAATTTAGTGCATCACCCGTAAATATAATTAAATTTTCATTTGCTGGAATGTACGGGCTAGGGTTTGGTTTCTATTTGGGGTTACTAACCTGGAGTGTATCCCGTTGTAATACATACTGTGTAAGGGAACTAATGGCAATATAAAGAACACAACGAAATTACGTAATCCCGAAAGTCTTCTAGAGAGCAGAATAGCAAGACACTCAACAACTAAACAAACACTATGCTGTAGTCGTAGCTTTGACAAAGACTGTCAATGGAAGACATCGTCAGAGAAGAGGAAAGTGCCATAGGAGTTACACTGTCGGAAGCAGGGCATTCTCAGAGACAGGTGGATCAGCAACTCGGGGTAAACCAATCGACGGTCAGTCTGA
>JABUQX010002457.1:17500-20000 GCA_015478945.1 Trachelipus rathkii | reverse complement strand
TGCGGAACACCACATATTAACAGGAAAGGAGGAAGAAGTCGCTCCATCAACGAGTGCAGATATGGAGCGATCAGTGAGAAAACTTGACAAGAGTATGAAAAGAGAAGGAGGAAACAACTCAAAGTAAGGGAACTTAGAGAGTAGTGACACATGCCATACCCGGTCAAAAGCTTTTGAGATGTCGAGAGCCACCACACAAGACTCTTCTTAGTCCCTAATGGCAGAAGTCCATAAATCAGCTAGATAGGAAAGTATGTCACCAGTTGATCTCGACAGTCGAAAGCATTACTGATGATCTGAAAGAAGGAAATGAGCCTCCAGATGATCCCAGAAATTAGAGTTAAGAGGAGTTTCAAAGATTTTACGTAGATAGAATACAGTGAGAGCTATAGGGCGATAGTTAGAAGGATCAGAGTGGCTACCCTTTTTCGGGATTGGCTAGACAAGTGCGCGCTTCCAGCACTGATTAAATGTATTAGTATTAAGGCATAGAGAATATAGTTGAACGAGGAAAGGCGCCAGCTCAGAAGCACTCTCCCTCAATGCACGGGGAGGAATGCCATCTGAGTCACTATTCTTCTTGACGTTCATAGATCTCAGAATCCCATGCACCCGATCATGCGTAATCTTACGGAAGAGGACATAAAGAAATCTGAGGGAGAAATAGTAGGGGGGGGGGGAATAGGGATGCCGGAATCGCCACATCTGACGTAATCACTATATGAATGAAAAAATGAGCCGAGGGATGGCAGTTAACCTTATGATCATATGTAGCTCTAGAGCTAGCGAGTTACGTTTTTAGCGCACAGCCAATAGAGAGAGCCATGAATGCAATAGATGTTTTGGCAAGATGTCAGAAATTTTTAGCAGTCGGAGAACCAAGTAGGTTGGTTCACTTTCTTTTAGTGAAAGTGAGCTTAGCCTGTCGAATAATATCTCTGCAACGAATTCCGAGGCAGATGGAAGGTTAGTTAAGTGATAGGAGAACGAGAGTTTTTCCATGCCCGATAGGCTATGTCACATTCTTGAATGGCGCGAGAACAAGCTTCATCGAACCATGGATTTTGGGGAGAAAAAGATTTAGTTCAAGATGGAATGAACCTGCTCATCCCCTCGGTGATTAAGGCCCCTACCTTTACATCAGTGACCGTAGCGTCCTCCGAGTTAAAGCAGGATTCATTCCAAGAATAGTTAGCAAAGAAACGACGCAATGCCCCCCCAATATGCCCCATTAAAGTGCCAGAAAGTACGTTTGTGGTTTGGTGGAGCTGCTGGAGAAAAAGTATTATAATTAAGAGCTACGAGATTGTGGTCAGAGTTACCGATAGAAGAGAAAATGGTGTGTTTATATCGAAGAGGAGTAGTGGTGAAACATAAATCAAGCGTGTTCAAGAATTGGTTAGGTTGATCTGGGATATATTTAGGTTCCTTAAGTAGCTGTTCCAGATCGTTGAGAATATTGAATGTTTTGGCCTTCTCCCCTCCTGCATCAGTATGAGAGGAGCCCAATCACTCAGTGTGATGTACGTTGAAATCCCCTAAATGGAGGACCTCAACATTTGGATGTGAAGAAGTAACATTCTCCTGAGAAGTAGTAGGATAATCAAAATGGACGTGAAAATCTGTTCCATTACGGGAGCAGTAGCAGAAGATAACGGTGGTAGTAGGTGGGAAAGATTTTACGCCATATAACATCAAAGTTAGAAGACCGAAGATTCTAGAGATGTGTTACAGGAGTGTTATGTTTAAATAGGCACAGACTCCACCATTTAGTCAGATATTATAAAAAAAAAAAGTTATAGGTGGAGATATTAAGTTTATTTGAAAAAGAATCACTGGCTAGCTGGGTCTCAGACAGTAATAAAATGTTAGATTGAGAGTTTAAGAGGTGATATTCCACAGATTCATGATTAGCGTTCAGGCCACGAACGTTGGCAAAGTCAGTAGAGAATTTTAGCCTGAGCCCACCCCCTACCTTTTCTCTGGCCAGTCATTCGAACAACTACTCACACAAATAAACACAAACAAGCGCTCACACACAGTAATTGCTGATAACACAATAACTAAATCCAATTAGTGCAAGAGTCTTTAAAAACTGATATAAATGAGCAATAAAATAGAGAACAATAAATTGCAGTATATAAATAGGTCTGCAAATCGTAACCAATCACATGTCAAGCATACGCAAATTAACTTGCGGGTGGATATTTAATTAAAACCTAAAATAAACTTTATATTAGCCAATGTTAAAAAAAACTCATAAGCAAAAATCTAATATATCAAGTAACGTTTAAAAGAATATAGAAATCAAACTAAAACAGCTTAAGATTCTGGACTGTAAAAATTTTAACTAAAATCCTCATCATTTGTAAATAGTAAAATTAAACACACTTGACAAAGAATCAAAAATTAAAACAAAAATACCAAAATAGTAACAAAGACATTAAATAAATGTATGAAAGAACATTTAAAAACTTTCTTTCTCCTCCCTAGGCACAGG
>JABUQX010002457.1:0-12500 GCA_015478945.1 Trachelipus rathkii | reverse complement strand
TATCTCTACATATTAACGTTAATCTTACACTGACAACAGTACTTTTAGCAAAAATGGATCATTAATCTGGTCCGATTATCATCACTGATGCAACGAAATATACTGCTAACGCAATAAGGTTTCCACATCAATAAAGCTAACATTTCGTAACATGACTAAGAATTAATGTACAACGACAAACCTAAACACACCTTAACCACGAATAAACTGTTAACATAACAAAGTTCCACACTTTAACACCAGTAATGTAACTAACATTGCATGCAAAAACGTAATCTTTCAAAATACTTTTTTCAAGCATATTCAAACATATTACGTTAATTTTACATTGACACATATAAATATAAAACAAAAAAGTTATCACATCCTTGTCTAATTATCATAAGACAAATGAAATATATGCTAACGTACAAAGTTTTTACATTAACATAGTAATTATTTAACAAAAAATTTATCAATAACCTTACTAACTATCATAATCCCCAAACGAATAATTGCAAAACATATCAACAACAAGCGTAGAGATGCGGGAGATGTCAACGTATCAGCATGGCGAAAAATATCCAACTGAAGAAAATATGAGTGTATTCAACAATCCTTAAAGGTAATGCTAAGATTCTTTCTTTCAACCAATCAAAGAAAGTAAACAAGAATACGAGGTACGAACGAACCATATCAGATCAAACAAGAGTAATATACTTCTCGTTAGAACAACAACAACACAACAACAACAACAACAACAACAACAACCAACAACAAAACAAACCAACAACAACAACAGCAACAGTAACATAGTACAAAAATAAGCTTCTTTATATACTAACCAAGAATTATGCTAACGTAACTTGTTTTCACACTGATAAAGCTAACATATCATTTACCCAGAACTAAGAATATAATGCACAATGACAAAACCTAACAACACCTAAGCATGGAATAAACAACTAAGCATTAAAAAGTTCCATACTTAAAGCAACAGTAAATGTACCTAACCCGTGTACAACGTAACCGTTATTCACACTTTTCAAGCATATCTCTTACATATCAATGTGTTAATTTTACATTACCACTATTGAATTTACGTTGCATTTCGAGTATATTCGGATAAACATAAGCCAAAAATGAGTTCCTTTATACACTAACCAGTGATATATATGCTAACATAACCAATGTTTTCCACATTAATAAGCTTAACATACACATGAATTAGAAAATAATTGTACAACAACACACTTAACTCAACTTACCCAATAATACCACGTTTACATAACAAGTTCCACCTTACACCATGTAAAGTAACTAGCACTTGTAATACAAAACGTAACTATTCATCTTTTTCCAAGCATATCTCTAACATTATTAACGTTAATTTTAACAAAAATTTATCATAAACCTAATAAAAATTTATCGTAACCTTGTCTATTATCATACAGACCAACGAATAACTGTAATCATAACAAAGTTTTATCCAACTTTAGTATAATAAATAAGTTCTTTGAATATAATATCATAGAAATTGTAATAGTTTACTGATTTTAAAGCAGAAATCAGTAAATCAATATCATCAACCCCTCCACACCCTCCCATGACCCTTCGATCTATTGATCTATTGATTCATGTCATTTCTCGAGTATCATTTCGGTTAAACATAACACAAAAATAAGTTTTTATATATATATAACGATTATATGCTAACGTAGCAAAGTTTTTTTACATTAATAAAGCTAACAAACATGACTGAACTAAGATATAATGTAGCAACGACAAACCTAACAGACACCTACTTCTTACGCAATATAACTACTAACATTAACAAACTTTCAACCTTGACAACAGTAATAGTACTAAACACTTCGTACAAAACTGTCCTATTCCCTCTTTTTCAAGCATAATCTGCTAACTATCGTAACAAATTTTTTACATTAACATCGTAATATTTAACAAAAATTAGCATAAACCTGTCTAATCATCATACAGAACAACGAATAATTGTGCTAACGTATCAAAATTTTTACATCAAACTTCGTAATATTTAAACAAAAAATTTATGTCATATCCTCGTCTAAATATCATATTCCCCAACGATAATTGCAAACATAACAAAGTTTTAACCAAAACAATAACATAAAAATAACAAATTTTTTATCCTGACATAACATAAAAATAAGTTTCTTTGAATAAAATTATTAAAGTAGAAAATGTAATAGTTTACTGATTTAAAAGCAGTAAATCAGTAAATCAGTAAATCAAACATCCATCCCTGCAGGCCCCTACCCACCCATCCGCCTATGATCTATTGATCTATTGATCCAAGTCATATTTTGGGTATCATTTTGGATAAACATAAATAAAAATAAGTTCTTTATATACTGACCTACGAATATACTGCTTACCAACATAAGTTTTAGATCAATAAAGCTAACCAATAATTCGTAACCTGAACTAAGAATATAAGGTACAAATGCAACCTAACATACATCGCGTATGAATAATTCCACTAACATCCTGAAAATTCCTACTTATCAAAGGTAAAGTAACTAGCAGGTCATACAATACTCGTATGTTCCCTCTTTTCCCGCATATCAGCAAAGGTTAGACGGTATATATCTAACAAAATCCCTCAACAAGTGACAATCTATCAAAGATCCAGCATCTTGAAGCTATGATATTCGACACTATCTTCTTCATCAAAGTGTCATTTCGTCTCGAAGTATAACATCATTTGGAACTATGAATAAAACGCAGAAATTTAGCAAATCTCTGACAAAACCTAACATTAACTCAACAAAACTAACTATGGCTCACGTTTCCTAACAATCATGTCAGTTAACACAGTATATCTTACAAAAACTCTTACATTTCTCTAACAAATCAGTGTTAATTCTCACCACGGTCCTAGTAAAAATTAACATAACGTACCTAAACTTACTAATAATCAGTTTTCATTAACCAAGAGTAACTAAAGCAATACATCACCTCCCGAGAGAAAACCAAGGGATCGCCCATTTGAAAGGGTGTAAACCTGAGAGGGGGGATCAGCCTCGAAGGGGTGTAAGAGCGGGTCTGGCCTCAGCCTAGAACATTACCTCCTTTGGACGGGGTAAAAACCCGCTTACACCCCTTTGGGGTGATCCCTCCTCGCAGGATTCACCCTTTCAAGGGGCGCATTCCCTTGGGTTTTCTCTCGGGAGGTGATGTATTGCTTTAGATACTCTTGGTTAATGAAAACTGTTTTATTTTCGTAAGTTATGTACGTTATGTTAAATATTAACTATGACTGTGTGAGATTAACACTGATTTTGTTAGAGAAAATTAGTTTTGTAAGATTATTACTGTTGTTAACTGACGATAATGTGTTAGAAACGTGAGCCCAAGTTAAGTTTTCTGTTGAGTAATGTTAGGTTTGTCAGAGAATTTTGTAATGTCTGCGTTTATTCATAGTTTCAAATGATGTTTATACTCGAGACGAATACACTTTGATTGAAGATAGTGGTCAATTCACTAGTTCCAAGAAATTGCTGTTCTTTGATAGATTGTCACTTTGTTAAGGGATTTTGTTAGATATACGTCTTCCTTTGCTGATATGCGGAAAAAGAGGAAGATATCGAGTATTGTATGACCTGCTAGTTACTTTACCTTTGATAGTAGGGAATTTCAGATTGTAGTGATTATTCATACGTGATGTATGTTAGGTTTGCATTTGTACCTTATATTCTTAGTTCAGGTTACGATATGTTAGCTTTATTGATGCTAAAACTTTGTTGCGTAAGCATATATTCGTAGGTCAGTATATAAAGAACTTATTTTTATGTTATGTTTATCCAAAATGATACTCGAAATATGACTTGGATCAATAGATCAATAGATCATAGGCGGATGGGTGGGTAGGGGCCTGCAGGGATGGATGGTTTGATTTACTGATTTACTGCTTTAAAATCAGTAAACTACACATTTTACTGTGATATTTTATTCAAAGACTTATTTTTATGTTATGTCAGGATAAAATTTGTTATTTTTATGTTATGTTTGGTTAAAACTTTGTATGTTTGCAATTATCGTGGTGATTATAATTAGGTTAGGATATGATAATTTTTGTTAAAATTTACCGAAGTTGAGTAAATTTGATACGTCAGCCTTATATTCGTTGTCTGTATGATGATTAAGACAGGTTTATTGCTAAATTTTTTTTAATATTACGATGTAATGTAAAATTACATTGTTGTTAGAGATATGCTTGACAAAGAGGGAATATGTTACCGTTTTGTAGCGAAGTGTTTAGGTACTTTACTGTTGTCAAGTGTGAAAGTTTGTTAATGTTAGTAGTTTATTCGTACGTATGGTGTTGTTAGGTTTGTCGTTGTACATTATATTCTTAGTTCAGGTCATGTTATGTTAGCTTTATTAATGTAAAAAACCTTTTGTTACGTTAGCATATATTCGATGAGTGGTATATAAAAAACTTATTTTTTGTGTTATGTTCCGAAATGATACCCGAAATATGACATGAATCAATAGATCAACTAGATCGAAAGGTCATCGGTGGGAAGGGGTGGGAGGGGTTGATGATTTTGATTTACTGATTTTCTGCTTTAAAAATCAGTAAACTATTACAATTTACTATGATATTTTATTCAAGAACTTATTTTTATGTTATGTTTGGATAAAATCTTTGTTATGTTTACAGTTTATTCGTAGTGTATCATTGATAATTAGACAAGGTTACGATAATTTTGTTAAATATTACTGTGTTTTTGTCCATTACGTAAATATGTTTAGAGATATGCCCTTGGAAAAAATAATAGGTTAACGTTTTGTATATCAATGCTAGTTACTTTAGCAGGTGTAAGGGTGGAACTTTGCTAATGTTACTGTTTTATTAGTGGGTAAGTTGTGTTAAGTTTGTTGTTGTCATTATTTTCTTATTCATCTGATGTTAATCGTTAGCTTATTAATGTGAAAACAATTGTTATATTAGCATATATTCACTGGTTAAGTGTATAAAGAACTCATTTTTGTGCTATGTTTATCCGAAATGAAACTCGAAATGCTAAATATTAATGTGTTAATGTAAAATTAACATTGATATTGTAGAGTATGCTTGAAAGTGTGAATAGGTTACGTTTTGTAACAATGGTGTTGGTACTTTACTGTTGTTAGTTATGGAACTTTGTTAATGTTGTTGTTTTTCATGTTTAAGGTGTGTTAGGTTTTGTCATTGTGCATTATCACTTCTTAGTTTCTGGTAATGAATATGTTAAGCTTTATCAAGTGTGAAAACAATGTACGTTAGCATATTATTTCGTTGGTTAGTATATAAGAACTTATTTTTTGTACTATGTTACGTTGCTGTTGTTGTTGTTTTGTGTTGTTGTTGTTGTTGTGTGTTGTTGTTGTTTGTTGTTGTTGTTGTTTGTTGTTTGTTGTCTAACGGACTATATACTCTTTGATCTGAAAATATGTTCGTCGTGCGTCGTATTCTTGTTTACTTTTCTTCTGACTGGTTGAAAGAAAGAATCTCATACCTTTAAGGATTGTTTATAGCACTCATTTCTTCAGTTTGGATATTTTTCGCCCCATGCTGATAACCGTTGACATCTCCCGCATCTCTAGCAAACTTTGTTATGTTTGCTATTTATTTGTGGGGATTATGATATTTTTAGGTAAGGTTATGATAAATTTTTGTTAAATATTACTATGTTATGTAAAAACTTTGTTACGTTAGCATATATTTCTATGTGTGTGTGTGTTTATGTAGACAAGGATTGATAACTTTTTTTTGTTTTATATTATTGTGTCAATGTAAAAATTAACGTTAATTGTTAGAGATAATGCTTGAAAAAAGTGTGAGAATAGGTTACGCTTTGCAGGCAATGTTCGTTACTTTACTGGTGTTAAGTGTGAACTTTGTTTTTACTGTTAACAGTTTATTCGTGTGTAAGTTTGTGTAGGTTTGTCTTGTACATTATTTTCTTAGTTCATGTTTACGCAATGTTGGCTTTATTGATGTGGAAACTTTATTACCTGAGTATATTCGTTGATCAGTTGATAATCGGACAAGATTATGATCCATTTTTCCTAAATGTTACTGTGTCAGTGTACGAAATTACGTTAATATGTTAGAGATATGCTTGAAAAAAGTGAGGAATAGGTTACGCTTTGCCATGCAATGTTAGTTACTTTACTGGTGTTAAGTGCTGGAATCTTTGTTAATGTTAACAGTATTCCGCGTGTATATTCGTGCTTAAGGTTTGTCTTTGTACATTATTTTCTTAGTTCAGAAAAAAAAAAAAAAAAAAAAAACATGTTACGCTGTGTTAGTTTTATTGAGGTGGAAACTTATTACGTTAGAGTATATGCGTTGATCAGCGTGATACATTAACATGTTGTGTAAATTTCTAGTTAAATATTACCCATGTTAATATAAATTAACCTTGTTATGTTAGAGATATGCTTGACAAAAAGTGTGAATAGGTTACGTTTTGCATACCATGGTAGTTACTTTCCTGTTTAAGTATGGAACGTTGTTAATGTTGACTGCTTATTCGAACGTCGTAAGGTATGTTCGGTTTGTCGTGACATTAAAGCGTAGTTCAGTGATACATGTTTGCTTATTATGTGAAAACTTGTGTTACGTTACATAATTCTCTGAACAGTGTATTAAGAATTTGTTTTTTTATGTTTGTTTATCCAAAATGATACTCGAAATGGACTTGAATCAATAGATCAATCAATAGATAGATCAAGGATGGATAGGAGGGTGGCTTGATGGTGGGCTGATTTTACTGATTACTGCTTTTAGGTATGTAAAACATGAAATTTTAGTAAAAATTATTTGAATCATAGACTCAATAGATCAATAGATCACAACTGGACAGGAGGGGGTGGATTGGTGGTTTGATTTACTGATTTACTGATTTATGGGTAATTAAAACGTTACAGATTCTAGTAAAAATTTTGATTAAATCAATAGATCATATAGATCAATAGATCAATAGACACGGAAGGGGTGAGGAGGGTGTTGGATGGGAATTTTGATTTACCTGCTTTACTGCTTTAGGGTATGTAAACATGACAATTTTAGTAAAAATCATGACTAAATCAATAGATCAATGAGATCACGACCCGGAAGGAGGGTACGGTGTGGGTGGCTTGATTACTGATTTTAACTGATTTAGGTATGTAACATAGTTACATTTAGTAAAGATTTGACCTAAATCATAGATCATAGATCAATAGATCTAAATAGATCACGACTGGACAGGAGGTGGTTGGATGGTGGATTTGTTCTAACTGCTTTACTGCTTAGGGGTAATGTACACATGAACTTTTAGTAAAAATCTTGACTTAACTCATAGATCAATAGATCAATAGATCAATACATCAATAGATCAATAGGCAAATCAATAGATCACAACTGGATAGGAGGGTAGGTTGGGTTGCTTGATTTACTGATTAACTGATTTAGGGTATGTAACATGAACAATTTTAGTTTAAAAATTTGACAAATTCAATAGATTAATAATCATAGATCACGAACTGGATCGGTGGGCTAAGGTTGGGTGTTGATTTACTGATTTACATGATTGAGGGTATGTAAAAACGTAAATTTGGTGAGTTATAAACATAAAAAGAATAAAAATTTATTTTTTTATTTATTTATTTATTTACTTATTATTTTTTTTCTTGATGGTTCTGAAACCATTATTTTCGCAATCTACAGACAGACATACAATATAAAAGACCACCAACATTGTTTGTTATATGAAAGTTATTAACTCAGCACCAGCACCGCTAGACATGGTTTTTTCGCGCTGTTTTTACAAACTACTCGTATCTTTGTCTGAGCCTCATCTTCTTCTTCTCCTTCTTCTTCCTTTCCTTCAAATTTCTCTTCTTCTTTCTTCCATCTGATTTTGCATTCCATGCCATTTCTTCTTCTTTTTCAGAGGGGACCCACCCCCCTCCGGGAGGGTCCCTGAACTCCGAATCCGAATCCGACTCCAACTCCGTCTCAGACTCCGACTCCGACTCCGATATCCATTCTCCAAGTTTCAGTCTTCTACGACCTTATTTTAATTTTTTATGGGGGCAGCGTCCCCCCTTACGCGGGGGACGCCGGGGAACGTAATCTCGTCTCCGTACGAATTAACGTCATCAATATAGCTCACATCAACCAAAATTTTAGGCCCAATCACGTTAAGCCTAATATGGTTTTCAGGACGAATTTGTCCTTGGCGCTAAGGGGGCTGCACCCCCCTTAGGGGTGACCTACGGTCACCAAACCTCGCCTATGATCCACCTGCTCGATTGGAAATCGTTAAGCCTAATCTTCGCTCGGAAAAGGAGACAGCAACAAGGGCGTAGCGTTATATTTCACCTTCGCTCTCGGGGCACACCCCCTTAGGGTAACCTACGGTCACCAACACTGCCTGGAATCATTGTTTATAACACACCAATAACCATATACCAAAGTTTCAGACCGATAGCTTCTATTCCTTTCCTAGCGAAAAGGGTGGTATCTTCGAACCTGTACCATTACTACACCGATTAATCGAATGTTAATTGTTGTAATTATTTTCTTTCGATTACATTTTCGAATGTAAAAAGCCAACCAGAGCACGTAGAAAGACGATTTAAACATCGATTTAGGGGTAATCGATCACGATTTTAAATCGATAGGAAACCATGCAAATGATCTACCGATCATTTAAAACCTTTAGGAACCAAAAAAACCCTTTGGGGGGCTCCGCTCCCTTTTAGGGGGACAAACCTCCAAAACGGTCCTTTCAGACTTAAATTCGGTCCTCACGACCTTAAAAACCCTAACTTTACACGTCAAGCTTGAAAAACAAATGTTGGAAATGTTGCTGCAACATTTGCCACATCCGGTTGCAACTTCCGGATGCCAGTTTGGCTGCTAGTTGTGCCCCTATACTACTACTTATATATATAATTATATATATATATATATATATAATATATATATTAATATATATATATATATATATATATATATATATATATATATAATATATAATATATATATTATATATATAATATATATATATATATATATATATATTTAATATATAATATATATATATTATATATATATATATAATAATATATATTCCAGAAGTTGGAGATTTCGTTAGAAATAATCACTAATTCCAACCTTTTTTTCAACAATCTCCTCAGGGATGCTCTGTATTAGATGAAATTATTGGGAAACAATTTCCAAAAACTGTTTAAACAAGATGGAATTTTAACACCCAAACTGTAAACATGGTTTTTGAACATAGAGAGCCATTGCTAGAGTGCTTTGAAAATAAATATTCGAAATGAATGCAAACAACGAGGAACACAGAGATCAAGCTGGAAATTTGCAAAGACTATTGACTGATCCTACTTTTGTATTTTGGCTCACTCTTTTTCGCCATATAATGCAACACGTAGATTGTTTCTTTATAATAAAATTCAATCAAGAAATGCAAACATAATTCTTATAAAACAAGCTGTGAAACGTGACAATTGAAATTAGGAAAGATAAAAACATTTTGACCATCATAATGAAAGTAATTGAGGAACGTATGATGTTTTGTAGGTGAAGAGATCGTTAAACGCTTCAATTACTTACCGAATTTAGAACATCTGCTGCGCATGAAGTGGTGTGACATATATAATATCTCGGTCTATCAGGAGAGGCTTTCATTTTAGTGATCATCTAGTATCCAGCTCCACTTTTCGAGCGTGAACACTTTAAATTTTATAGAACCTCATTTCCCACAGTTGCATTTAAAAGACCGTAACTGTTTTATCCATTTTTTAACATTTTGAGACTCAAATCTGAACTTGAATTGTATATTCTAGAGAAGATTTTTATTCTCCGAAAGGAGCTCTTGATTCTTTTAAGTACAATATGGAAAATGGAATGGAATCAGATTTTTGAAGAACAATATTAAAGTTGCTTAAATTTTAATATCTTATCCAATGGCATCTGTTGAAACTGAAAGATGCTTTATTGGGAAAAAAAGAATTAAAATCGTTATTCGGAAAACAATGGGGCAAGATAGATTCAGTGATGGGAATTTTATTAATCCATTAATTTGCCAGGAAATATTTTAAAATATCAAATAAAACTGGTTATAAAATAAAATGTACTTGCGTGTATTGTGCATTAACGAATTTTCAACAGCGAGCGATGCTATTAATAATCGTTACAAAATGTGTAAATGTATGAAATTCCATTGGGCAGTCGGAATTCAGTTTTAAATATCGACTTCCTTGGAGTCGGGAGTCGTTGTTTTTTAATTAATCGACTCTGGGAGTCGGAGTCGGGAGCGATTTTTTTTCGACTCCTATTCCCTGATATAATATAATTATATTAATATTTATATATATATATATAATATATATATATATATAATATAATATAATAATATATATATATATATATTATATATATATATATATATATATATACTATATAATATAATATAAATATATATAGTATATTAATATATATATCATACACCGGGCCGTAGCCAGAATATTTTTTCGGGTTTCTAATATATATAATTATATATATATATATATATATTATATATATAATATAATATATATATATATATATATATATAATATATATAATTATATAATTGTATATATAGATATATTTATATTATAATATATATATATATTATATATATATATATATATAAATTATATTATTATATTAAATATATAATATATATTATATATATATTATATTATATTATTATATATATATATATTATTATATATATATTATATTATATATTTTTATATATATATTTATATATATAGTATATATATATAGTTTTATTATATATATATATATTTATATCAGTATAATATATTATATATATATATATATATATATATATATATATATATATATTGCTTTAAAACAAAAGTAACAAAGTAATCTTACATTGTATAGTAATTTATCAATATAATAAAGATATTCGTTTTAATTTTATATAAAAAGATTCTTTCCAATTGATCTTCTGACTATAACAAAATGATTGTAACATTACTCCATTTTTTGTGTACGTATGATGACACCCATTAAAACCAGTTCTGTTAGGATTTCTTCTCTCGTAGAATTGAAAAATAATGTTTTGGGCCTTTTCAGAGTCGTAAAACATATATTTTTTTGGAGTGCACGCTTTGAGCGAAGCAAACGCTAAAATCGGGTAGAATCCAATATTTGGTTCGGGCTGAGTGCAATTACCCCCCCCCCCTAAAAATGGACAAAATTCGTAATTTTTAGCCGATTTTAATCATATAAACATCAAACTTTAGCTTTATTTGCTCTCTAAAACGTCTTTTTAGAGTGTTTTCCTGTGTCTGTAGTCATTCTTTCAGAATTTTCAATTTTTCAAAACCCATGTTTTTGACATTTAAAAGATTCTACTCCTACAATTTTTTTTTAAAATTTCAAACTTGAAATATGCATAGATGGGTCTTTTACCTATAATAGTTAAGAAGTACTTTTTTGAGTTTTGTGCTCAGCAATGTCCAAATTCAAAACCCACTTTTTTGGTTTTTAAAATGAAAAATTGCGATAATTTTTTTTTTCTGTTCTTACGAAGTGGATGAAATTTTCAGAGCATATGTGGTCGAGGGAGATGCACATGTTTTACTTAGATAGTATCTTTGCATATGCAGTAGTTTTGGATTTGTTTCTGGAATAAATTTTCCGAATTTTTTTTTGGAAATTTAAAAAAAAACTTTTTTGAGTATACAAAATAATTATCTAAGTAAATAAGATGTATCTTGCCCTGCTTTACAAGCCCTGAAAATTTGATGTTGATCGGACAGGTAGAAAAAAATAAATCAATATTTCACTTTTTCCAAAAAAAATTTTGGGGAAAAGTGAAATATTGATACATTTTTTTTTATTTATCCAATCAACATCAAATTTTCAGGGCTTGTAAAGCAGGGTAAGATACATCTTTTTTACCTAGATAATTGTTTTTTGTATACTCAAAAGAAAAATCATACAGCTTATTTATAACTTCCTTACCCTTGTAATGATATTGGGATTTATTACACCTAGAATCTTATTAGCTTTATTTCTGGTTTCCCTACACTGAAAAGCTACACTTTTAGATTACTGCAAATGACATTAAATCTTTTCTGCCCAAAGACTCAAGTCAATCCCCATTCACATCGTAGTTAAATCTTTTATTTGAGTAACCTAAGTGAAGAACCTTACGCTCTATTAAAATTCATTTGCCACATATCTGCCCAGCCAAGAAGTTTACGAAGATCATTTTAAATCTTTACACATCTGTCATTGTTCCTTACTAGGTAGCCATTTGAAACTTGAAACCTTACATTTTAGTCCCTGGTCTAAATCATTTATACATATATGAGGAACAGCAACTTGACCTAAGAAATCGTTACGGACCACAAGCAATGTCTCCTCATTTCCATTAATAAATAATACTTTT
>JABUQX010002456.1:0-10804 GCA_015478945.1 Trachelipus rathkii | reverse complement strand
TTTATCTGAAATTATTATAGGTTAAAAATATCTCTTAAGTTTTCTCTATAGGGCTATTTAAAAGAAATGGAATTAGATACTCTTAAATTGTATTTTACAATATTACATTTGAGTATATTTATTCCTTTTATTAATAATGGGACAATTGAGAGAGAGAGAGAGAGAGAGAGAGAGAGAGAGAGAGAGAGAGAGAGAGAGAGAGAGAGAGAGAGAGAGAGAGAGAGAGAGAGAGAGAGAGAGAGAGAGAGAGAGAGAGAGAGAGAGAGAGAGAGAGAGAGAGAGAGAGAGAGAAAGAGAGAAAGAGAGAGAGAGAGAGAGAGAGAGAGAGAGAGAGAGAGAGAGAGAGAGAGAGAGAGAGAGAGAGAGAGAGAGAGAGAGAGAGAGAGAGAGAGAGAGAGAGAGAGAGAGAGAGAGAGAGAGAGAGAGAGAGAGAGAGAGAGAGAGAGAGAGAGAGAGAGAGAGAGAGAGAGAGAGAGAGAGAGAGAGAGAGAGAGAGAGAGAGAGAGAGAGAGAGAGAGAGAGAGAGAGAGAGAGAGAGAGAGAGAGAGAGAGAGAGAGAGAGGGAGAGAGAGAGAGAGAGAGAGAGAGAGAGAGAGAGAGAGAGAGAGAGAGAGAGAGAGAGAGAGAGAGAGAGAGAGAGATTGTGAGAAGAGAGAGAGAGAGAGAGGAGAGAGAGAGAGAGAGAGAGAGAGAGAGAGAGAGAGAGAGAGAGAGAGAGAGAGAGAGAGAGAGAGAGAGAGAGAGAGAGAGAGAGAGAGAGAGAGAGAGAGAGAGAGAGAGATTACAATACTTTTTTGGGGGATAATTTTAATAAAATTTTGATTTTCCCAAAATATTTGAGCCGAAGCCCCTGTACATATAGGTATATGCCACTGTAGGGGACCACTTTTAATATTGGGCTTGTAATATTATTTCCCTGTACACTTGATTTTAAATAGTTTTCTGGTATATCTTTTTGTTTTATAAGGTTGTTTCCCATTTCGATTATATCTTAGGCTATTAAATACTTTAGCCATCATTTGACATCAAAGTCAGAATTTAAGCAAATGGATCATATCCTGTGGTTATATATATATATATATATATATATATATATGTATACATATATATATATAGTTATAGTTATATATATATTATATATAAACATATATATATATATATATATATGAATATTAGTTTCAATTATAGTATATATATATATATATATATACATAGCAGTAAATTCTTACAACAAACCTATACTCACAATTTTGGGTCTACGGCAGAGCGGTACTCCTAACAATGCTAAAGTATGAAGAAAATGATATCTATTTGCAGTTTCATAAACCTGTTTAAGCTCTTCAGGATATTCCCTCTGATAAAATACTTTCAGAAGCTTCAATACCAAACAATCTTTCTTAAAAACTTGACTTAACTTAACTTTTCTTGAACCTAGAAAAATGTTTAAAATTAGAAAATTTCCGACTTGAAATTTTTGTGTGCTTCTCTACAGTATTGTTTCATATATATATATATATATATATATATATATATATATATATATATATATATATATATATATATATTATATATATATATATATATTTATATATATATATATATAGCTGCCGAGCTGATACGTAGCAGCCTCTTTAGGAGGGGGTGATTCGGTCCACTCTAAATAAAATAAAAAATAATAAATTTTTTTTTTTTTTTTTCGCTCATTTTATAGCCATGCAGTAGTACTACAAGTTTTATTTAGATCATATTTAATTCTAGAAAGTTTTTATATTTTTAAAAAAATGTTAGAAATTAGGTACAAAATGTCCTTCAATAGAACTTTTCTTCTAAAGGAATGTTTTTAACTTCGTTATAAAATGAAAAATTCGAATCGATTTTAATTATTTTTCAGTGGATACACCTTGAGTATGTTAGCTTTTAAACTGGCAAAGTAAATTTTTATTCCAAACAGTTAGTGGCAAAAAACGGGCCTAACTTGGTCCGATTCACCCTGCCGTAAAATTGATGGAGGTGGCTCGACCACCATTGTATTTTTACGTATTATTATTGAGATTTATTACATAATTAATTTAAAATGTGAGAAAATTCAGAGAATATGAAAATTATTTTAAAAAATGAAATTTTTAATAAAAACGAAGTTCAAAAGTGTCAAATTTTTTGGGGCGGAGAGGGGTGAATCGACCACCTTATATATTATATTATTTATCATTATTGACATTTTTATTACTTATTACTTAATTTTACTTAATAAATAATTACATATTAAGTAAAAATGAAAATATAAAAATTGAAATTAAATATGTAAAGGACGAATTTAAACAGATGGTCCGGTTCACCCCTGGTCCGCTTCAACCCTCCACGGTCGGGCTGACTCGGGCGTTATTCAAACTTTAATAAAACTTTCTTTATTATTAGAATTTACATTATTATTTTTTTGTAAAGGAAAGTCTGACAATTCTCCGCTGTGGATTTACAAAAAAAAATTTCCAAAAAGTGCATTAGGGGAGAGTCGGGAGACCAAGTTATACCTAAAGTGGTCCACGTCACCCCGCCCGACGCTATATATATATATATATATATATACACCGTATATAAGTTAATGTTTCAAATAAATATTTTCCGGTACTTATCTATATTTGCAACATAAATGAAGGTATTTAATATTCCATTACCAAGTAATAATTAAATATGATAATTTTAACCTGTAGTACACTTTAATAAGAAATGATGATAATAATGGACTGATAGAAATTCTAGTTTCAGTATTTCAAAGAAATAATAGTGTACATATTTCTAAATACCATAGCACAATATTTAGGATTTTGGTAATTATATAGTCATACTAAACATAGCTTCAAATTTTTTTTTTCTATTGTAATTCACACTCTCAAGAAGAGACAAGGAAGGTAGGAAATTCTATTACAGTAATTTATAACATAGATAAAATTTTCATATAAGAATAGACCCATGCCTTGTATGTGTACATAAGAATAATTTGTGAATAAAAATAGAATTAAATAGGACCATATTATACATATCTTCCTTTTCAATGTTGTTTTGGGGCCTAAATCTTAATAATAACAACAGGAAAACATTGAAAAATTATAATTTTTCACTGTTTCAAATTTTTTTGTCAATAATAAAAAAGCAATAACCTTTTTTGCCTTATGAAACTGTTTAGAAGAATAATAAACCTAATATTTTAACTTTAAATACATATTTGGAGAATATTTTTTTATATTAGCAGTTGGCACTCATTTGGCACTAGAAAACAGATGGTTAGAGACACAAAAATACTTGAAATTGAAGTTTTGAAACCCTCCAAATAATGCCTGTTGCTTTTTATTTCATATAGAGCAGATGAAAATTAATGAAATTGTCCAAGTTTCACCTTCCCAAATTTCCGTTATATGTCCTTCAGAAATTGAAACCTTCCCTTTTCATAGCACATTTTTCAGTGGTACCATGTAACCATTTTATGGTTGTTTACATTTTAAAGCATAACCAATTCTATAATTACCCAGAAATATATGTATTCCAACAAGTAATTGGCCCATAGTAATACATTTTTCTAACTTTTGTAAGGCGTATCTATTAAACTAATTTTCTCAAACTGAATATTTTATATGAAGTTACTTATAGAGTACCAAATGTGTATAAATTTCAGACTTTTATGTATTTGCTCATCAGAGATATCGAGTTTTAAAGTGGCCATTTTTTAAATAAGCCGTTTGTCATTTTTGAACACTAACAAAAAAAAAGTGTACAAGTCTCAATGTTGATTTATTTTTAGATTAAACCATTGAAAAATTTCAAACTTTAGGTAAGGTGCCTCCCTCCAAAAAAATTGGCAAAAAATAATATTTTCAGTGATTTTGATACAAAATTTTGTAAGGAAAATTAATATTGAAGGAATTTTTTTAGAAAAAAAATTTAAAATACCAAAATTGTACCTTACAATGTGCTTTAACATCACAATATTTGAAAATTTGTCCTAGGGATTACTAGAATGTAGACAATGAGGATAAAGATAAATCTTATAAATGGCAAAAAATGGCCACTCTATTTGAAACAGTAGAATAAAAATTTTGTTGTAGTTTTGAAATGTCAACATATAAGATTAATAGTAGCTATGTAAAATATAAATTTTTAAAATGTGTCAATGAGCATGTTAGACCACTTTATATATATATACTGTATATATATATATATATATATATATATATATATATATATATATATATATATATATATATATAGCATATATATATATATATATATATAGAATTATATATATATATATATATATATATATATATATATATATATATATATATATATATATATATATATATATATATATATATATATATATATATATATATATATATATATATATATATATATATATAGTTTGAGTATTGTTGGAAAGATACGGTGTATGCCAGTATTTTGGTTGAAAGTACATCAAGTGACTGAAGGACTGATTGGTGAAGAACAAGGTCCATTTGGAAGTAGTAGAGGATGTGTGAATCAAATTTTTACATTGAAACAAATGAGAGAGAAGAAGGATCTTTTGTATTTAGGTTTTATGGATTTGCAGCAAGCGTATGACAAGAATAATAGGGAAGCTCTATGGCATGTGTTAGTGATATATAGTGGTGGTGGTAGTCTTCTGAATGGAATCTAAAGGATGATAGTGAAGCGTGTGTACATAAGAATAATTGGTGTTGAAAGTGATTTGTTTAAAATTAATTGCAGATTTAGGCAGGGATGTGTTATGTCTGCTTGGTTAGTCAATTTGTATATGGATGGGGTTATGAAAGAATTAGAGGCAAGACTAAATCTTGAGTGCACTAAGGTTTTGCATAAGGGTATGTTACAGTAGTGAAACTATGGTCTGGAATAAGAGGTATAGATCTAAGATACAAAGTGTTCAGATGAACAATCTTAAGGGCACATTAGGTGTGAGAAGAATTTATAAAATGAGGGATGAATGCATTAGGAAATTGTGTTGTGTGAAGAAATGTGCAAATGAGAGAACAAATGAGAATACATTTTGAAATAGTTTGGTCATATGGAAAGGATGGATAATAATCGGTTAGGGTCATTCCATGTCAAATCCCCAAATTTTAAGCATGGTTCCAGGTTTGACCACTTTCAATTTTTAAAAATTTTTTAACAAATTTTCCTGGAGGTGTTAAATAAGGTCCTGCAAAGCTTCATACAACATATATTCATGCACTAAGGGTCCTCAAATAAAAGGTGGTTTTGCAATGTGGATGAATTAGCAAAATTTTGGCAAGTTTGATACTTTATTAATCTGCAATGAACATCATTTGCATTTTGGGGTTTGGTATTTTGGGTCAACTTTTTGCATAAAATTCAGAAATGGCAATGCCAAAGGCTATTGGCGGCTATTGCACAGTAATTTTTTCTTGAATTTTATCACAAAGTTGTTAGTAAATGTTGTCACAGTAACTTTAAGCCCAACTTGAGATACGCACAACTATGCTGGTTGAGTATTGTACAAGTAGCAACACCATTTTGTTTTTATTTCGTTTATTGTGTAAGGAAGTTGCCTCAGAAATCTTTAAACACTAAAAATGGTCATTCTTAGAGGTCAATATCACCACTTGAAAGAGCAGATTTTTTTCTATAGGAATCTATGTTTATTAGATTGGGCTGGTATACCTCAGTCTCTCATAACTTTATTTTGATGAGTACTTGTTTTTGAAAAGTTTACATTACTTAATTATTAATTGAAGCACGGTTATAAGTTCATAGCTAAGACAGCTTAACATTTTAGTTAATTTTATTTTTTTAAGCTAATCTAATATTCAAATATTTTTATTAATTTGGTTGCTGAGGTACAAAATATTTCCAAGTTTTCTTCAAATAGTTGTAAGTTTACTGCTACCTTTAAGTAATTTTTAGGAATCAATCATAATTTTGTTTTAGCATGTATTTGATGCAAAGCCTTGATTAAAGATAGGTTTTAAAGATAGACCCATTAGGGTGGTGAGAGAAAACCTGTTTGGTGGAGTAGAGAAAGAGAGAAGAGTAAATCAAAGAAAAGCGCAGACATTTTAAAATATTTAATGGTAGTAGTAAGAAGGATGATTTATAAAATTATAGGGAACTTAGAAACAAATTTTACCAGTCAATAAAAAGGTAAAGAGAATGTGAGAAATTAATTTTGAAAGGAATAGTAATAGACCTGAAAAAGTTTTTCGGCTTTTATAAATTTAAAAGTTAGAATTGGACAATTGGTCCAATTAAAATGGATGAAAATTTAGTAAGTTCATATAAGGAATTGGTTAAATTTTTAATGTTTATTTTGCATCAATGTTTACTGAGGAAAGATTGGATAATAGATTGGAGACTAATAGTTATGGTATGCATTACATAATTTGAAATTGAGGTAAAAGAAATTAAATCTTTACTGGACCATATTGACTCAAGTAAAGCTGCGGTTCTGATATATATATAATATATATATTATATATATATATATATATAAAAGAATTTATATAATAAATATATATATATATATATATATATATATATATATATATATAATATATATATAATATATTTAAATATATATATATATAGTATTATATATATATATATAATATATATATATAATATATATATATATATATATAGTATTATATATATTAATATATATAATTATATATATATATATATATATATATATTTATATATATATATATAGTATAATAATAATATATATATATATGATATATATATATACCGATATATAGTTATATATATATGAATTATATTATATACTATATATAATATATATATATATATAATATATATATTAATATATAAATATAATATATATATATATATATATATATATATAATAATATATAATATATAATAGTATATATATATATATATATACTATATATATGATAGAATTCTGAAAGAGGGTAGTAGCAACAGTGCAAATTCACTGTATTTGATTTTAAATAATCTTCAACATTTAGTGAGGTACCAGAGACTGGAAATGCATATGTTGTGCCTACTTTATAAGAAAGGATAGTAAGAAATTGGAAAATTTTAGTCCAGTTAGCTTAACATCTTTGGTTGTAAAAGTTTTGGAAAAGTTATTGAAAGGTCATATAGAGAAATATTTGGATAAGATGATATTGCATGATTCCCAGCATGGTTTCAGAAAGGATAGTTTATGTCAGACAAACCTTTAAGAATTTGTGGAATACATTACTGACTGCATTGACTGAGGAGATCCAGTTGATATATATTTAGACTTCAGTAAAGCCTTTGATAAGGTTCCAAACATAAGACTGATGCAAAAGTTATCGCAATGTGGTATAGGTGAAGTGATACATGTTTGAATTAAAGAGTGGTTGGGGAATAAAAAGCAGTGTGTACTACTTAATGGTAATAAGTCATCATTGGAAATAGTGAAGAGTGGTGTCTCACAGGGTTCAGTGCTAGGACCACTATTGTTCCTCATATATTTACTGTATTTATGAATGATTTAGATCAGGGACTTAAATGTAAGGTTTCTAAGTTTGGAGATGATACCAAAGTGGCTTCCTCAGTAAGGAATAATGATGGGTGTATAAATATTCAAAGTGATTTTGATAAACCTTTTGGTTGGGCAGATAAGTTTCAAATGAATTAATAGTTAAAAGTATAAGGTTCTTCACATAGGTTACTCAAATAAAAGATTTAACCACCATAAGAACATTAGAAATATAGAGACCGTAAGAAGCCACAATTGCCTATTGAGACTGTCCCAGTCAACCTAATAGAACAATCACCAAACATACTCATGCAAATCCACAATCACCCTAGGGCTTGTCAATAACTTAACATAGTGTACACAAAGTCTACAACTAGAAGAAAGAACTATAGCTAAAGTACATACTAACCACACTACAAGCTTTAATAAATTTGTTATAGTCATAAAATGCATTTTAACCTTAATAACTACTGTAACTAAAACCCTGCTAATTTGGTTTAGTCAAAATATACTAAATGATACCCAAACCATCCATATACCTATCAAATCCTTTTTTATATGTTGCAATCAAGTCACACTCCACAACCTCCTGTGGCAAACCATTCCCAAATTTAGCAACCCTATTACTGAATGAATGCTTTCTTACATCAAGTTGGCATGCCTTTTTAATTTTCTTACTGTGCCCCCTGGTCTCCCATCTGTGGTTTATTATGAAGAATTTATTGGTCAATGGGGATTGCTGGAGTCTGTGGATCAAGATAAAGATTAGGGTGTGTTTATAAGCAGAAATCTGAAAGTGATTAATCAGTGTTTGGAAGCAAGGAATAAAGCTAATAAGATGCAAGGTATAATAAATTGCAATGTCATTTACAAGAGCAACTTCAGAGGTTGTAAGAAAGATAGTAGCTGTTATGCCAGTATTTGGGTATTTGCACAAGTTCGGGCCACTTATTTAAGAAAAGACAAAGATATGCTGGAGAGTGCAATATAAAGCAGCAAGGATATTTTTCGGCTTTGAAGGTAAGAGCTATGAGGAGAGTCTAAAGGAGTTAGGAATGTTTCCAGTATAAAGGCGTTTTCTTAGAGGGAACATGATACAAGTCAACGAAATATTTAAATCTCTCAATAATGATGATACCAATAAATTCTTTATAGTAGATCATGGATGGTAGACCAGGTTGACAATAAGAAAATTGGGAAGAAAGTCTGTCATCTTGAGGTAAGAAAACACTTTCAGTATTCAATAATAGGGTTGTTAGTTTTTGGAATGGTTTGCTGCAGGAGGTTCTTGAGCCTGACTCACTTGCAACATTTAAGAAAGGATTGGATAGGTATATAGATGGTTTGGGCATCATGTAGTGTATTTTTAACTAAGCCAAATTGATTTTTATTTATTTAGTTATTAAAGTAACGCTGCATGTTGTATTTACCAGTATGATAGTAAACTTATTAAACTTGTAGCGTGGTTAACATGTACCTTAGCTATAGTATTTGCCTTTGGTAGTAGTCTACCTAGTTGGTTTATACTATTGACAAGTCCTATGGTGTGGTGGGTTTTACTGTTTTACATGAACATGTTGGGCAATTGGGCCTTATTTACTCTAGTTTGATTGAGACGGTCTTGATAGGCATATGGGGCTTCTTATTTGCTGTCTCTATATTTTCTATATTTCTAACATGGAGAATATATCAATATTCATGTTGGAAAAACTTGTATTAATTGAATTTAGTTTATTCAGATTTACTGTATGTATGAAATTGGTATTTAAAAAAAAAAAAAAAAAATTGAAAATTGTAATAACATTTTTGGAGCATTTTTTGACTAATATAAAGTACTTATCATAGGTTTACTATTGCAGAAACTAATGTATTTTTTTTTTAATATTTATTTATTGGTACATTAGTGTATAGTATTGAATTGTATTTAAACAGAAAATTTTATTTTTATTTTTAAAGATAAAATTTTGACTGCTGATTTCTAGTATAAATATCCTAGCAATAGGATATTATTTTGAAAATAAATTCTTTTAAAACTTATGAGACCTGAACAATTGTCATTGCATGAATGTGAATGCCACATCAAGTCAGTGATATGGGTTTTATTAATCTTTATTTTCATTTTTAGTAGCATATAGTACTGAAGTGGTCAGCACCAACTTCATTGAAAAGATATTAAATCTTTCCTTTACTAAAACACTAACAATTAAAATTTTCAACAGCATGCCTTATATTCAAGTGCCTCTTACACTAAGAGGCTATTTTTAAGTACTGGTGATTTGTGATGACTCATGTTCATATTTTCACACATCGCAGTTAGAGCATATTTTAATTAGCGATGGGAACAATAATGGCATTGAGAATAGTGAAAATTTAGTTCCCAAATTAGGATTTTGGGAAAAATGTGATTTTTTTTTCTTTTTCTGGTGCGTAAATTTCTTATTAAATTAAAATATTTGCAATTTACCCATTAATATATATATATATATATATATATATATATATATATATATTATATATATATATATATATATATTAATATAATATTATATATATTATATAGTATAATATATATATATATATATATATAATATATATAATATTATATAACAGTATAATATAAATATATATATATATATAATATATATAATATATATATATAATAATATATATATATATATATATATATATATATAATATATATATATATATATATATAACTATATATATAATAATATATATTATTATATATATATATATATATATAATATTATAATTATATATAATATAATAATATATAATTAGTATATATATATATATATAGTATATATATATAATAATATATACGATATAATATATATAATATAATATATAATATATTAATATAATATATAATATATTAATATTATATAATAAGAAGTATGTTTTCAGACCTTATCAGAGTGTACAAGGAAATGAAGCATGTAGTAAGTCTGCGTCAGTAACAGAGATAAGGGATTAGAATTTATTGAGTAAACATGGAGATGTGTGAGGTAGGAGAAGGAGAGTTAAAAAATAAAAGCTTTAATGTAACTGTATGAGTGGAATCACCCCACAAATAGCTGTATGAGTGGAACCACCCCACATTTATGTTCATTGAGTAAACCACCCCAGATTTACAACTGAGTGAACCACACCAGATTATGCGTATGAGTGAACCACCCCCCAGATTTCTCTGTATGGTGAACCACCCCAATTACACTGAGTTGGAACCAACACCAGATACGCCTGTAATCTCGG
>JABUQX010002455.1:0-17719 GCA_015478945.1 Trachelipus rathkii | reverse complement strand
CATCTCCAGCCCTCATAGCGCTCCGCTCTTAGTGATTCCAAAAAAAGGATCTACAACTCCCCGTATTGTTGCAGACTATAGACTCCTTAATTCCCATACTGTCCTTTCGCGCTTCCCCCTTCCGTGTATTACGGACATTTTAAGCTCTCTAGGTAACAGTAGCCTCTTTACCTGTGTTGACCTTAAGGACGCGTACAACGCGATGAAAATAGAAAAAGAGACGCAACCGCTCCTCGCTTTTCGGACAACAAGAGGGCAGTATTGCCCAACGAGATTAAACTTCGGATTAGCCAATGCCCCCTCGGCCTTTGCAAATCTCATGGAGCTTGTTCTGCATCATCTATTAGGTGACGACCTAGCAGAGTTTCCTCGAGCGACGTTCTTATCATGGGGAACATCTTTAGGAAAATCAAATTTGGAACCTTAAAGAAAGCTCTTCGTTTATTATCACATATACAAGCTTAAAATGAAACTTTCAAAGGTGTAAATTCCTAAGAACATCTCTCTTTTTTCTCGGTTTTAAAATCTGCCAAAACATGGATATCCCCGAGGACCCTCTAAAGCTCAAGACGCTCACAGGGTTCAAACCCCCCACAAACGTCTCAGAATACACCCGGTTCTGCTCCTTGTTTTCGAACTTATTATTTCTCATTTATTACCCCATTACTCCCAGACTGTCAAGCCCATTACACAATTCATAAAGAAGAACAGCACATTTTTCTGGGGGCCCTGAACAAAATGAGGCTTTCGAAAGATCCTTAAAAATGAACTCTTATTGCCGCAACCGCAGTTTGTGCTCATCCTGAATAGAACAAACCTTCTTTATTAAACCATCTGATGCATCTCTAATGTTGCTTCTGGCGCAGCCGTTCATTTCAAATGGCATGATAACAATAAAGAAAGCCTCTACCCTTATCTCTAGATCTCTTTCTCTAAAAGCGGAAAAAAAGCGAAATCATGAGCGAAAATGAGAAAAACGACTTCTAACCTCATTTAGTAGTCGCACAAAAAATCTCAAATACGATACTTTCGGATACGACGGTGACAAAATTTTACCGAGTAATCAGCCTTCTGCATACACCTGCATCAGACATAGACAACTATCTGGGAGACTTGAAAAGCGTTATGGAATCTCTTTTATACAACATTTTATCATTATTTTTGCAGAACAAGCGTAAATTAAATATTGTCCTGAATTGAAGTGGGTACTTGCGAGTCGCAAACCCACCTACCTTTGACGCAAGGTTTTCGCTCAAACAACAATTTTGCCAACCACCACGCTTCCTACTCACTATAGGAAAACTTCGTCAAAGAAACAAAGAAAGCGTGTCCTTAGATTTTAAAGCTTCTTTTATGAATTCGCCGAAGCCTCTTATCTCCCATAATAAACCTTTTCAGCAGCAAGACACCATTCTGCAGATACATTTCCCCACGTCCTCATTGACGACATTCTGCATTATGCCACGCAAAGTGGTGCATTTTTGATCCAGATCCCAGATTCCATGATCCATTCAATTTTCGAATTCAACCACGACTCTCTCCCAGCAGGACACTGTGGTGTTGACAGAACTGTAAATAGGATCAGGGAAAAATACATATTCCCGAGACTATACACACTGGTGAAGGAATATTGCAATACCTGCACCTCCTGTCAGAGAGTAAAGGGAAACAAACCGAAAAATGCCGAAATCAAATCGTACCCCATCCCCTTCGAGCCGTTCTCGAAGATCCATCTCGATGTCCTTGGCCCATTACCAACCTGCAAGGAAACTAAAGCCAAATATATATTGGTAATGAAGGACAGCCTCACGAGATACGTGGAACTTGTCCCCCTCATTCAGCACACCGCTAAGGACATTGCTCACGCTCTTCTGGAAAGGATCATTTGCCGTCATAGCTGTCCTCAAATTATTTTGAGTGACCGCGCCCCTGAGATGACTTCTCAGTTTCTAAAAGAAATTTGCAAGCAATGGAGGATTAAAGCTGTTAACATCGTTGTTAGGCATCCTTCTAGCAACAGTTTGACGGAGAGAGCCATGTTGCAGATTGCAAACCACCTACGTCATTATGTAAATTCCAACTATAATGACTGGGGCAAACTAATACCTTTTACTCAAATCGCCATAAATTCCACGTACAATTCTTCTATAGGTTGTACTCCTCATTTTCTTTTGTATACTTACAACAAAAGACTTCCCTGGGATCTCCCCAATTACATTTCTCCTTTTACTAAAGGTTCCGAACCATCTAAACCTATTCACGAATACGTCCAAGATCTTGCAGAAAGAGCGAATCTCATTCGAGACCAGGCTCGTGAACATCTTCAGCAGGAAACAAAAACACAAATGCATAAGCAACATAAAAAGGCATTTTCAACACCAATTAGACTTGGTGATTATGTTTTTGTGTTGGACATCAAGAAACCCGGGCAGTCACCGAAGCTTTTCCCCAAATGGTGCGGCCCCTTTCAGTTCAATATAGCAGCCTGGGTTCATTTCAACAAGTTGGCTTTTTATAGAGAGCAATGTTACGAAGACTTAAGAAACCATTCATACGTTCTCCATAGGGGATCAAATATTGAAGTATCACTAACTTGGGATGATTAAGTTCCTATTTATTTCTACAAACACCGACGCTCTAGCAGTCGACATCCCTCTCTTCCCCCTCCTAAAGACCCCAACCGTCTCAAGATCCCACCTCCTAAAACCTTTCAACTAGCTAAAACTTCTCACCCTCCTTCTTCTCTGCTATTCCTCACACTATTTACTTCCAAAGACAGCTCCCTCCTTCATTGCAAACCCTTCCACCGGTTCCTTTACCACCTCCTTCCTTGTCCCCACCTCCTTCTTCTTCTCCTCCTTCGTCTCATTCTCTTCTTCTTTCACAACCTCATTGACCTCTTCCAGCACCATCTCATCCATCACCTCCTCCTCCAGCTCAGCTCAATCCCCACCTCCCTCCCACGCTCATTTACCACCTCCAAATCCCAATTTTCTTTTCTCCCCTTCCCCTCCTCCTAGAGTAAATTTTAAGGTTTTTCCCTTACCACACCTCCACCTCTAATACTTTTCGAACCGATCTCTCTTTGCCCCTCCAGCGTCTCAAACTTACCATCGTTCAGGATTCTGCTGATCCTCATCCTCCACGACGTGGGTTTAAGCCTCCTAAAATGAATCACAATAATTCTTCACACGCTCTGCTCATCTTAGGGGTAACTATTAGCCTATCTCCCTATTGACCTAGAAACCATTCCACATGTACACCAGTGTTTATGAAGAAGTATCTTACTTTGAAGATGATTTCAGTCTTAAATACACTTTACATATGAACCTGTGTGTAAGGCAATGAAGCGTCATCGTACGAGCTTAGAGTTATATCTTCTCTTCCACTCTCATGCTAGAGTGCTCTTCTAAAGGTAGTTGCTTAACAAAACCCCCGTCAGATCTTTCAAATTCCTCCCACTAACTGGACATCCCTCCTCACAACTTCCCTAAGTAAACATCAGCTAGAAACAACTTCTCCATCCTCTTCCTTCTGCTCATGATAAGATCAATGTGAATCGATCACACATTCGTTCCTAATGTTCCCCAATAAGAAACGCCACAACAAACCTATTCCACAGCATTTCTACCCACAATGGCTTTAAGGAAGCAGACAACAGGGTACTATATTAAGGGGTAACAGGGAATACTTACTTCCTCCACCACAAAACATCCCTCAAGGTAGAGGTTTACCACCCCCAAGGCCTCCTAAATCATGAGTGTTATTTAATTTTAAAAGTACCACGGGCCGACTATTTTACATTTATTTACATCAATGTATAAATAATAACAAAACACATTAGAAAAGACATTTCTAACATGAAAAATATGAAACTGTAAACACATTTCATTGAAAGGAAAGTTAAAACAAATTAATATTAAGATCACTAAATTTCAAATTTTCTTCATTTGCATAATAACGCAATAAACAACCTTCTTCTCATAAACCCTCTCTTTCTTCTCTATCTTCACAGACAAACATGTTTGAAAAATTGGGATCAAATCTTCTTTATTTGACATCAAAACAAACTCTTCGCTCTGAAACTAGATAAACACAGAATCAGATAGTGAATTTCATCAATAGGCTTTGTTTTTAAAATAAAGCAGGACATATCCAAGATTTTATCACCAGTTATTGTAATATACATCCGGATTTAAAAGATGCTCAAAAAGTGAACTTTACAAATATTTCATAACTTGTAAAATCTATTGTTTTAACAAAAATTAACTCACAGCTACTTAAACTATATTATACTATCCTTAGCTGTGTCACACCTCAGAGATTCACACGTATTTAACGTCGAACCAAACTTCACTGTGAGAACTAAAATATACTATTCATTCACTAATTGTACTTGGAGAAACGCAGAAACATTTAAAATATCCCTCCAAGACCTTGGGTACTATCGTTATTTAAACAGTTCAGCCTTCAGTCAGCGCTCTCTATAAAAGAGATAAGGAGAGAGGCCTAATAAATGTATGGCGGAACGGGCATTTGCATATATTATTCGGGACACTTCTTTTTGGAACCATAGAGAACGCACTATTTAATAAACTTATACCAAATATAAAACTTATACAAGATACGAAGAGACTCACATTTATAAACTTAAAGGCAAGTCATCAAATACTAATAATTAAGTAGAACATAAAACGAACAATTCTGAAAGTGTTAACTTGCCCAACTATATAATGCATCTAATAGCCATATCGAATAGAATTAAGGCAGATAAATATCGAGCTAAAACACATACTTAAACTTAGAAAAACAATCTCGACAACCATACACACCCCTCATTGGTAACACTAATACACATAATATATAACGGTAGCCGTGTAAGCAGCAGAAGTTCACCAAACACACTCACCACCTTAAAGATTGTGTTTCTTATGATATATTTACAACGAGCTATAATCAAAGAATAGTAGCTCAAGAAGTTTTACCACTACACCAACCAATAAGTTATATCACCTTCCTACGCACACGAATCATTCCTACCAGTTCTGATCTTTTATTCTTGTCATTTATACACAGTAAGATCGAATAGCTTAACTTCTATCACAGTATCAATGTTTAACCTATATTTCCGATGAACTTCTTACTATAAATTTATAAGTAATTCCTTTCCGCTCCACGCCAACTAAAATGCCACATACAGACTGAATGTTAAATAACGAATATCCCTACTATTTTCTAAATCATCAGACACCCTCAAATATAGAAAAGAACATTACAGTAAATAAGTTTGACAAAGAAGACCACTTGTAAAAACATTAGATTCAAATTTCAATTTGCTTTCCAAAATCATACCCCAGGCAATCAATTGATTACGAAACTGTATCAATATCCGCATAATTAAGAAATATCAACCAACTGCATGTACTACATTATCCCTATCTAACTCTGAGCTCGTTATTCAATATACATTAAGGTTCGGTATACATCAAAAACGTACTCACTTTCTTTCTCCAAGGTCGTGAAAGCTATACAATCTACCTGTCAGACCAAAAAATGCAACCCCAGATTAATTATTAGTAATGTATCTTCCTTCTTAACGCAAGGGATGCCACATTTGTTTAGAACAAATACTAAATCCCTTCAGGCTACCCTTCCATCTCCTTCCCGGTGCAAACCAAATGTTGGATTATTTTAACAAAGATTCGCAATTCGGAATGAATATGCCACGTTGACCGTAAAAATTCTACTCCCAAATGTTACTTTTATTTTCTCTGACTTCCAAATTAAAATCAAAACCATTACATCCCCATTGGGATGAGTCTCTTGACACCATCAATCGAACTTTACAAACTCAGAAAAGCTCAATATAAATACTGCCCATTTCTTTTATCTTATCGGATTTTCCATTTTTTTGCAACCATACTAAGCCTCTTAGGAATCTGTTTGGTTTATTATTAAACTTCGCCCTATCTCCAGTTACCCATCCCATGCAACTCTCTTAACTGCAGCCCCTAAGTTGTTCAATATAAATTTCCGGTGGTCCAACGCGCACACTATAATCCCGAACGCAACAAATCAACCTCTTCTAATTTACCCGCCTGGACTAGAACTCTCACATATTCAAAGTCCTTAATCTCGCATAAATTTGCATACCTCAATTTCTTTTTCTTTTACTGGCAGGGGAAACTCTTTCACAGGATTTATCTGTTCAAGTCATTTATGAACAACAAAATTTGAGATATCTATTTTTCCTCTCCATTATCAGTTTTATCTTCACGATAAATAAAAAGTAACGCTATTTCTCGCTTTCGCCAAAAAAATCTTATTGTACATGTAGGCCAATAGTCCCTTTTAGTATTTAAATTTACATTTTTACTTTTTCCCTCTTAGAAACATATTGTAATTCTCAAAACCTTCACTCAACTATCACTAATGAAAAGGAAGCTACGATCATCGCCCACTTTCTCATCCTTCACACCCGATTATTTTGTCACCTCCTGAGCTATTCTTAGTTCTTTCAAAATTTCATTCTTGAGTTCCTGAGTGCTCGCGCTGTGAGCCGACTAGTCGAAAACTCTCTTTGTAACGCTTGTTATCGTCATTTTGAGTGGAATTTCCGGTGAGTTTGAATTTTGTTTGATCTCTGTTATTGAATCTATATTTTTATCACGAAAACACTAAACTTTTACATTTCCCGTCGTGATAATTATTACAGTGTGAAAATTTTGATAAAGTTCATTCTGAGTTTAAATTTTTTTTAAGATTTATTTTCCTTATTTTTAAATTTTATTACATTTTAAAATTTTGTTTTGGACTCAATTTAACCAAAAAAAATTTTTTTTATTTTATATATAGAGTATTTTTGTTTTATTACTTGTGTTTTCCCGACGCCAGCAGTTTTTAAATAAACTCCCTCCCGAATTTCAAAGTAAAAAATCATGTAAATTATTCTCTGGAACTTAAAGATTCGTGAGTTCGGATTCCTTTTTTTTATTATTTTTTTACTGTCGGATCGTCTTACCGTAAATATCATCTTTTTTCAATTCGTATCTAAACTTTTAATGTAAAGTTTTTGGTGAAATATTTCTGGCCTTTTTAAGTTATTATACACGTAATAATGAAATAATTGATAGTAATAACCACATTAATAATAATATATAATAATAATAAAACAATAATGATAATAATAAATATATTAACTATGATAATTAAAAAAAAAAAAAAACACTAATCACTTTCATAAACATGAGGTAAATAAATTTAATTTAAGAGGAATTACTGCAACTAGTTCCTTGGACTTTGTTGTTATAATTATCAGTTTCCATATTTTATATACTTTTTGCCTCCCTTTATAAAGCGTCCATTTTGCAGATACCTACTAAAAGAATATTACGTTCTAATTTTCCATCGCCGGGTGTTTTTGTTTTTTTTTGTCTTGTTTATTCAAGCTCCTCACCGCTCGGTATGCATGTTTTTTTTTTTAGAACATTACCACTTCTATTTGGGAATCAATATTTTTTAATCATATGTATAGAATATCATTAAATTTACACTACCGTCTCACAATTTTATCACCCTCAACCACATGAAAATTTGTTTGACTAAATTATCTTGGCTCACATTTTGTTTAATATACTTTATCTCGGACCCAAGTAAGTTATATTTATTTTTATAATTAAGATTAATTATTACATTCACGTTGCACATTATAAATTTTTGCAAATCGTACCTTTTGGAGTTTAAATTTTATTATCTTACATAGCACTTGCTCAAGTAAATTCTTAAATTTTGATGTTTTGCAATTTTTGTCTGAAAATTTTTAGACTCACAAAAAAAAGTAAAAATTTAGTAAAAAAAAATTTTATTTTTCATTTCTTTTTTAGTTCTAAATTTCATGTCATAAAGTTGAGCTAATTCTCTTTGTCACACATAAAGAAGTAATGTTTAAAACGTATTTTTATAGGTTCTGCCCTCATTTCTGTGAATATTTTTATTTATCTAATTTTTATATATTCTTAAAGCCTAATAGTGGGGCTTTATTTTGGACTATATCTTCTTTGATTTTATGTAAAATAAACTTCTGATGCAGTTAGACGTTATCAATTATACCTAACAAGAGCCTTAACGTTTATTTGCCCACAAGAAAATAAATTTTGGGGCAAATATATATATATCCAATATATATATATATATATATATAATGATTATAATACCATATATATATAGATATTATATATATATTATATATATATATATAGTATTAATATATATATATATATATATAATATTATTATATATATTATGTTATATATATTTTTATAATATATATATATATATATATGTATTATTATATATACTATATAAATATATATTATAATAGTAATAATAAATATAATATATATTATATATCATATATATTAATAATAGTATATATATTACTTATAGATATAAATAATACTAATATATAATTATTATATATTTAATATAATATATATATATTATATTATAAACTTAAATAATTATAATTATATACTATATAATTATCTATTATACTATATATATATATTTATATATAACTATTAATACTTATTTATTATATAAAATCATATATATATTATATATATTTATGGCAAGTGGAGCCATCCCCTTTTGTCCTCTCTCATCTGCCGTTCCAAGTGTCTACTTTCGGTACGGTAATAATCCATCTTTATGTCGTGATTGTGTGGCCTTGCGGCTCTCCAGAGACCGGTTTTTCCCCTTGTTACACACCATACCTGTCCAATCCCGCCTCTCATATAATCATTATTGTCAGAATCACTTTCATTTCCCACAGTGACGCGATTTTTTGCTTTCCTTCGGGAATTGACTCTGCTCTCTTTATAGGATTTAATACTTGCAATTTCCCGTTTTTCGTGCGTTCTGTTTTGGAGTTGCCCCCGGTAGTTGGTTTTTTCCTGTGACTCGGTATCGCCCGCTTTTTTGTGAGCGGCAGTGGTGGCTCCTGTAGCACTCACTCAAAAAGAAAAAAAAAAAAAAGATAATATATATATATATATATATATATATAAGATAGTATATATATAATATAGTATATATATATATATATAATATATATTATATATATATATATATATATATAAGTGTTTTGTTAGTGTACAGGACCCACAACGGCTCACAAAGCGGCACACTGGGTTGAAAAAAATCAACACCATGGGCGGGTCCTGAGCATACATATTTCAAACGTCAAAGGAAGATTTGAATAGAGAATGATATTCAGTCAATTAAAAATAAACAAAACTAAACAAAAGTACATCCTGGCATTATAAAGTCCTAGTATTACGTAACCAAAATCAAATATGAAGAATATTCACTTGTAGAAACAAGAAAATTGAGTTTACTGGCTAAAGTGGGAAGATTCGGATAAGATAAGGGTAATCTTTTGGAAGGTGTTATGGATGCGTAAAGTAGGAAAAATGATCGCGTGCGAATAGGGTCCAGCCGGTAACAGTGGATGACGAGTAATAGGCGAAACAGATTGCGGGGTATGACCTCGACAAAATTTGGTAAATGGGAAGGGGTTCTGTGACATGTAGTGACTGTGAGTGATATGGTGTGGCCAAATACGGAGGCCGTGCAAGTTCCACTCTTCTTCGTGTAGCAAGACGCTTTCAGTCGAGTGGGTAGGAGACCACTCCCGATGATCGGCTTTATATTTCTAAGTTTCGCTCCTCTCTGATCATTTCGTCCAGCGTTCTTGCCCAATAAGAATCGAACTTGTCGGAGAAACAGGATAGTAATCTGGTTGATGGAGGTAGCCTTGTCGAATGGCATCCGGGAAGTACCTGGAACAGCTCCGAAAAGAAGAGATGGCCATTTTGGCCTCTCTGTCATAGCGATTTCATTAGCAGATTACCCCCTACACTCGATGTGGGTCCAACATAAAATATAATTTGTTATCTGCGGGTGTAATGGATGGCAGCCGACTAGAATGTGCTGCCAACAGGACAGATACATTGTGACTTTTTAGAATAAGGGGTTTTAAGCGCGCTGACGAATCCTGAATAATAACATTAGAGGGTGATCTTCGGTTTTTAAGGATTAAGAAATCACGAGAAAGCGAATCATTTATAGCCATTAATCTGCTGTGAAAATTGAAAGCATGAGGGGGGAGGGTATGGGAAAAGTTGCGATCAGGAAAGACAGCAGATGCGCCCACAAGCTTGTTCCCCATAATAGGTTTTAGAACCGTCAGTGAAATAGCTGGGATAAAACTTCATCATGAAATGCGAAATGAACGAAAATGAATGTTGGGTAGCTTTAAACAAGGCAGCAGAATGGCTAGTAATTTGGAGAGAGAAGGTCAGAGGCCAAGCAAATGGTGAGAAGCGGGGATAAACCAAGGTGTGTATCCTTCAACGTCGTATGAGAAAGGCAGCACTTTTGTAAAGGGATGTTAAGGAAATTAAGGATGTTTTGAACCGTGTTTGCAAATCCAGTAATTAGGATTCTGAGGTACCTACTGCAGAATCGGTGTCAGAGAGCAGACGGTATTGGGTTTGAAAGAAGATAACTTGTATCACATGATGTATTCTCTTCGAAGAGAGAGTGGCATCACATTGGCTTCAACTTCAAGGCTTACCCGGGGGGACGATCGGAAGGCTTCAGCTGGATATAGCCGGATCGGCCTCGTTTTGTATGGGATCCAACAGATGAAGTAGAGTAGGGGAGGCTTGACCATATACTACACAGCCATAGTCAGCTTCGATCGAACTAGGGCGATATATACGTAAAAGGGACTTGCGACAGCGCCGAAGATTTTGAGCGAGATGAACGTAATAGCTCAAGCCGCGGCGATGACCAAGTTGTTTTCAGGTGTTTAATATGTGGGGCATATGTTAGTGGTCATCTAGAATGAGTCCTAGAAATTTGACTCTGTGAAGTAATAGGAATTGGTTGACGCGATAAGGTTAGGTTTCAGCTGGAGAAGGGTGGCAAAGTTCTTCGATTTCCCTTTCTTTTTCTAATAAAAGCACCGCTGAGGTTTTTATGGGAGAAAAACGAACCCTGGGAGTTACCCCATTGTGAAATATTGTCAATAGCTAAGTTGAAGTTGCCATTCGAGAAAAGGCAGCTTGGCACCAGCTATGTATAGCGCAAGGTCATCGACATAGAGAGAGAAATTGACAGTCGCTGGAATAGAAGCTAACGATATCATTGAATCCGAGAGAAAAATAGTAGTACACTTAGGACACTACCCTGGGAACGCCTTCATCGCAGTAAAGTGGCGTGACAGAATAGAAGAACACCGAACCTGGGAATGGGACTGTTTCGACAGAAGGCATTTGATTAAAAGAGGGAGTTGTCCGCGGAAGCCAAGCGAATGAAGTTTAAGGAGGAATCCGCAGTTCTCCAACGTTGTGTCGTAAAGCTTTCTAGGTAAAAAAGACCCAAGAACCCATCCAACCAGTTGAGAAGGCTTCCCGGATGTCATGGTTTAGTTTCACCAAGTCCGCAGTCGAAAGATTTTTGCGGAAACTAAATTGAGGTTTGAGAAAGCTGACGGCTTTCCAGACAGGGAGTAAGTGGGCCAAGAACCATTTTCTCCATTAATTTACAGGAATGACGTCAGCGAAATTGGTCTTTGTTGTCCGCCAGCTTCGGATCTTTTCCAGGTTTGGGAATAGGAATTGCAAAAGCTGTAGTCCAAAATCCAGAAGGAAAAGAATGATTCGATCAGATTCTGTTATATAGATCCAGCAAATGCTGACGCCGAAGGATGGTATGAGGAGCAATGATGTACGAAATCATGTCTAGACCAAGGGCACCGTCTTTGCTATTTGCAATGCAGGTTGATACTCTGCAAGTGTAAAAAAGACGTGGTTGTAGGTATGATCCTCCCTTTAGCTGTTGAAAAGTCTTGGTAGTGCTGTGTCAGTTTTCAGTTTTTGAAAGGCTTTATCAGTGTAGCTGAAAGAACTCGAGTGGCTAGCAAAACTATACCCTAATGCATCCGCTACAGCCGCAGGAGTGGAGATCGTATCGGTTATATCAGGCCCATAAGAGGACTGTGGGGAGGAGTTATTTGGAGCGAGAGATATTTTCTTGTGCAATTTTCCCATAAAGGAAAGGGGGAGTTGTGGAGTTTACAAGTCGATATGGTTAAGTTCGCCCAAATAATTGTTTAAGCGTCTGGGCGATTAATTTGCGAGATAATCGCTGCGGCTTGCTTTAAAAATAAATCATGTTTGGGGTGGTAACGGTTCCTTTTTGTATTGCTGTACAGAGTTTCTTCTTCTCTTGTTGGCTTGTGCCACTCTTGGGACACCCAAGGGGTTGCCGTACCGCCTGCCCTGGGAAGATTGCGGAATGCAAGCTTCCGCTGCCAGATGACGACTTTCTGGAAAAAAGCGAAAGGCATCATCAACAGTCGAAAACTGGTTATTGAAGGAGAAATGAACGGATAGCTGTGGCTGATAAAAAGGAGCCCACTCCGCTCGATCATAAAGCCAGCTGGAGTTGGGTTTTTGGCATTGGGCTTGGATCAAGCTCATTTAATGCTATTTGGTAATGATCACTTCCGAATAAATATCAAAGCGGGACAAGGTAAAAAGATCCATAAGGGAATGGAGCAAAAGGAAATATCAATAAGTGTGTGTATCTAAACATTCATAGGTAGGGAGTCCTGTGTTAAGGCATCCCAGGGAAAAGGGGTTAGGCAGATCTATTAAGATCTTGGACTTGGATGAAGTGACGAAGTCCCGCCCCATGCGCGGTGAACGAGGTTGAAGTCTTCCTAGTATAACACGGCAGTAGGGAGCTGTTTAAAAAGATGAGCTAAGTCGACCTTGTAAATTCACTACTCCGGAGCCAAGTAGATTGAACATATAGTAAGGTCGGTGGGCAAGTGAATTCGTGCTGCTACTGCATGAAGTTGGTTTGGAAGAGGGACTGGGGAATAGGAGACAGATTTGTGAATGAGTATTCCTGCCCCTCCCTATCATTGTCACCTCTTTCTATAGAAGTTAACGGCGATTTATATTCAGATGGTTGAAAGAAGTAACGATGACATAGTCGAAGTTCTGAAAACATATACACTTTGTGTGCATATGTTTTATTAGTTGAACAAGTTCTTCGAAATTAGAGTAATAGCCCACGACATTCCATTGAAGGAAAGTAAGTCATGGAATGAGTTCATGATATAAATTGATGTGGGTCTTTAGAGGACAATTTGTCTCTTATGTGATGGGGGTATGTTGGAGTTGGTTCAGATTGAGAGGGAAGTTTGCCGTGGGTCTCGGCGAGGAGGGGCAACAAAAACCTGGGGGTAAAGAGTAGTCATACACCAGAGATTTATGTTTAGTGACTCTTTCGGGGGGAGTTTTCAGATGTATTTGGTGAAAGAGCTTCACCTTGAATGCGAGATAAGTTGAATTCAACCGAAAATCCAACTTGTTATTTGGGTTTGGTTGGTTAATATTAGAGCCTTGTTAATTCTCATATTTATTAGTGAGGGGCATATCCGTTTTCGCCTGGGAAGCAGATTCAGAAATGTGGGAGGGACATGGAGTTGTTTCATGAAATGGGGAAGGAAGGTGTAACCGGAAGGGTATTGTCTTTTTGAGAATGTGTTGGGGTTACGATATCGATTTCCAATATGGGATTCGATGAATTGGCAAGGTCTGATTCTGGAGATTTTTCCAGTAATTCATCATGCGGGTGATTTTGGGAAATTGGGCAGTTTGATTGGAGAATGGGGACCTCTTGGTCCATTTTTCATGCCTCCAACAGACCCAGAACGCTTAGAGCGTTTGCGACGTTTACGTTGAAAAGTTTTCCATTCACTTTCTCGGAAGTGAAGGAAGCATTAGAAAGAGAATGGGTCATCGCATCAGCTCCATTTGGGAGCTGTTATCCAATTTATCTTCTAGGGTATAGAATCCCCTTAGAGAGAGCTGATAAAGGAAACTCGGGAGAAGAGTTATAGGAATAATCAGAGGAGCTAGAACTGTCTTGTAGACTATTAGATGGTTGGTTGATGGGTTGTTCAATAGCTGGGATTGTTTGGGTACAGTCTTTTGAGGCCTTTGCTTTTGTCTCAGAAGTAGACTTATGGCGAGGTCTCTTCTGAGTTGCATTTTTTTACATCTGGGGTTACTGTGTTTTTTGTTTAAAAATTCGGTTTGCTCTATATTCTTACGAATACCGATATATGGGGAAAAACTTATTTTTCTTTTTCACTGTTTTTTGTTTTTGTTTTGAAGCATCTTTTCCAGGGATTTTAAGTAATAGTGGGAGGCGAATGAAGGGACAAAGAGATCCGTCTCTTGCATAAGTTTGGATGAATCTCAATTCTGGTGAGTATGGGAGCAAGTGGTGTCTTTGGCCATAGGAAATGTTTTCAAATTTTGTTTTGGAGAGCCAGCTAGTTTCATTGCTAGTTGTTTGAGAGTTGTATTCAGGATACTTGTTGATAGCTTTTTGGACGAGAGATTGAATCAAGGGCTGCTTTTTGTACTCCTTTGAGAAGTTGGTAGTGTGGGGCTAGTAACAGGTAGACAGATTGCAGTACATGCCTGAGTTTCAATGGAATTTAAGAGAGGAGTTCTGTTAGGATAGGGTTGTGTTGGCGAATTAACACGCGGAGACGTGGGGGCAGTGTAATTGTGGCGTAAGATTGATTTTGATTTGTCTGATTTTTCCTTGAGTTGGCGTATAGCATCTCTCCTGCTCAATTTTGTATGGTACATAGCTCTAAAACCTCTTGTTCAAACAGGTAAAAACGGGCATTTGAAAGAAGAAGCACTGTGGGTCCTTTACAGTTTCTAACATTTAGGGGTATTTTCACATGGAGTGTGAAATAATTCTCCGCCGAATTGGGCATATGTCATCCTGTCCTCTACAGTATTTTCGGGGATGCAACCGTTGACATTTGAGAAGCAACGTCTGGGTCGAGGGATAACGGTGCGAACACTGTGATTTTGTGAACCCATATTTTTGACCTTTTGTAGGTGGATAAGGTGGTATTAAAAGTCAGCAGTAAACGGGAATTTGGTTTGTCAGGATTTCCCGGAGGGGGATCTATAAACGTTTGTTAACGGAAAATCTTTTTCTTTGGCGTTTCTCCAAATGACAGCCTGCATTCTTCGTCTTCCTGTTCATAACATAAATAGTGCCTTTAGATGTGTTTCTTTTTCATTCAGGAGTAGAAATAAGAGGATTATCTGCGAGAGACGTTAAGGATGACAGACATGGAACTTTGATTTCGGTTTAGCAGCTTTTACGAGAATGGACCCAATCCTCATCAATGTGACTGTTTCAAGTGCATCGCTGAGAGAAATGGTTCTGTGCTCAGTAAGAGCTTTGGAGGTAGTGGATCGCCGTATGTGATATATCGGGAATGATGTATCTGCTGACATTCTTGGAAGGGGTGCAGCATATGGAGTAAACGATCGAGTACGACTGTTACGGTTGGCGCCTTTGCGGGATTGCCCGGACCGTTGGGGCGCCTGAGGTGTTCGGGGTTTGCTGGTCGACGAATCGGTGAAATTTTGCGAAAGACCCCCTCAGGTGTAGAAGAAGGAAGCAAAGCATAGGTCAGGTCTAGAAGTAGTAGGGGCCGTGGTAGGGTCAGGCTGAGTACCTGACAGATGGTAATTGTTGTTTGACTCACCTTGGTTTATTGGTTTAAACACGTTATATCATTTAAAGGCTTTTCCATATAAAATTCCACAAACTTGTCTCCTGAATGAACAGCAATAACATAAACAAAAATTGAGACATACGGTAAATAATTAGGATGGACTGGAAGGGCGTTTTTATTTATAGGGAGGGTAATAACTTTTTCCACAGCGGTCACAGTCTAGGACGACCACACAACATCCGGCACCCATCACCCCGTAGGGTGGGCTGTGGATGTGCTCGAAGATTCAGAACTAAAACGTGGTGACCCACCCGCGTACCAACGGCAACTTTATTTTGTATCTTCACGTAAGCCCCGAGATTATAGACAAGGTGCAGAACAGCTCCCCAGTGGTTTAGTCCAGGGCTCAGTTCCTACAATCGGCGGCCCGGTCAGAGGTGAGCGTAAATGACCGGTTTTTCATGTACCCTCATCCACGGGAAGGAAGTGTGGGGTAAACTGAAAACCCACGCGCTGCGAAGAGACGGATAGCCCAAGGAGCTGTGATGGGAAAAAAGGCACTTATAAAATAATTAAAGGGACTTATGGGTTGGAATTCAAAAAAAAAAATTAGAAACTGTGATAAAAGAAGGTGGATTGAAAAGACGGAAAATTTATGAAAAATGAGGGGAAGAAAGAAGGTTGATCTTTTTCATATTGCACATGCTAATGCACGAATGCACCACAATGCCTATTATTGCTGGGGCGGAGGGATGAAGAAGTCCATATTAGCCATTGGTTCTTAATTCAGTGCATGTATACAGATTGAAACAAGTTTTCAAACTGCCAACCACAATCAGAGCATAACCATAATAGAATCAATATCCCCTGCGGGTATATATATCTATAATTATATATATATTTCTATATATAATATATATATTATATATTATATATATATATATATATATTAATATATATTATATTTATATATATATTATATATATATTATTAAGTATTGTAGTATATTTTAGATATAATAATAATATTTAGTTTGTATTATATATATATATATATATATATATATTTATATATATATATATAGTATATTTATATATATTTATATATATTATATATATAATATATATATATATTTATATTATATATATATATATATTATATAATTTATTTATATATTAATATATTATAATATATAATATATATATATAATATTATATAATATAATATATATATATATCTATATTATATATATATTATATATTTCTTTCTTTTTTAAAGAAAAAAGCAGTAGAAGAATATACAAAAGTCGAAAGGTAAAAGCCCCCTCTGTACCATTTAATTAGTGAGACTCGTGAAGACAGAATCCATAAGTAGTCCTAAGCTTCATGGGAGGAAGGAAACGGGACGGACCTCACTAGGTAATCGTCAATGTAAGGTTCTCTGGGCCAGGGCCACAACATGCCATACAAAAAACTTGCCGCCTTCTCGAACTCTATATGCACTTTATTCTCGCCCGGACAAATCAATTTTCCCTTCAGACTTCGTTCACCGACTCAATCCATTTCTCTCGGCCCTACTCTCTCTCCGGGTCGGTTTCAAACACTTCGCACTATATTCCGCTTACCGAACCGATATCATTCACTTTCCACATGACAAACATCTCAAATCTTTATTTATTCTCTCATTTACCCTTTCTTCACACACACTTCTCTATCGTTATCTCTACATTATAATTCTTCTGCCACGTTAGCTGGCTAAGATTGTCCATCTGAAACATTGGAACTTTAGAATATACTGTCTCATTTTCCAGAAAGAAACCATAGTCCTAATCACTACTTACATAACAGGTAACAACATAACCTCATGTAAGACTCGTGCGGCACTCACGACTTAGTCTTACATTCACCAACGTTTGCACCAGAACTCTTTCTCCCATTCATTCCTACCACCTTCTCTCATGTCAGCATCCGTTCCTTCTCATACAACTTTGCATCGATCAACTAAATATTAACACACTAGACACTTGTTCCAGCTGCTCAAACATATAACCAATACTTCACACTGAGGGACTGTCCTCAC